>JAYECN010460750.1:0-19053 GCA_035222435.1 Microcambeva ribeirae
TGCCTCCCGCAGGGCCACGCGCGCAGCACGTGCCAGCCGCGTGGGGAGCCCCGGGGGGCAAGTGGCGCTGGGGTGGCGGGTGTCGCTCCCCCCTCCGGCTGTCCCCGGGCTCCTTCCGCCGCTCCGGGCTGCGGGGCAGCCCCGGGCCCCGCTCCGCAGGGCAGGGGCGCTCTGCAGCGCTGCGGCTGCGGGCGCTGCGAGCCTGGCGCTGAGCGCGCTGGCCCGGCGCTCAGGCAGATGTTTTGCCTCCAGGGGGCAATATCCCTCGTGGGAAAGCGGAGTCCTGGCATAACTGACCTACAGTAAAATTAGCAAGGTCTGTGGCTTGCTAGGAACTCAAAAACTCCACTACAAAAATAAGACGTGACACACGTCAGCCACCATCCATCCTTCACGCCGAGATGCGCCTGGGGCAGATTCCGGAGTGGTCATGCTGCATTTTCACCCGAGCAGCCTGTGCAGGCTCCAGGATCACCCGCACGCTGCCGCGGTGCTTTCCAGTAAAGGTGTGGAGTTCCCCGGGCGCTGCCTCTCCTGTGAGAGCCAGATCCTGCCCAGCTCGGATCCTGCGGAAGGTCAGGGCCTGTACAGCTGCGACCAGGGAAGGGAAAGCGTCAGCAGGCAGCAAGGGGCTAGTTAGACCTGGGAACAAACGGGGAACCTGATGGGGATGAAGGTGAGGCAAATGGGGAAGGGACAAAAGCAAGCAAGGGAATCAAAGAAGGAAGGGTTTTGAATACGTAAAACAGAAACAGGAGAGTGGTTAAGGCAAGCTGCTTCCTTCTTGGAATTGTTCTTTACGGGAAGAAATGGTGTTTCGGACAGAGATGTGCTTTTAAAATACTGCTTGTAAGAATTCTACTGATAGAAAGTAAAGGAATAGCTTTAAAAAATGACAACGTGAAAGTGAGTCGGTCAGGGCAAGAGCGGCTCAGCTCTGGCTGGCAATACTCTGTGAAAAGCAGTAGGTTTGGTCCAGCAGGTTGATCAGGCTGGTAGCAAATGCGCTGGGAGATGGTGTGTGGGGAGCAGGGCAGGTGCCTCTCTCGTAGCTGCTGTCAAAGTTCAGGAGTGACGCTGGCAGCTCCTGTCGAGCTCGCAAGCTCCGGTCCAGGGTAAGACAGCGGGAGCGGGTGTGGAGAGCGCGTCTGCAGCACTGAAAACCCGGCCGCTGGGCAAGAGAGGCTGCATTGAGGCTAAGGACCTCCAGTTAACTTTCGTCGTGTTTTTTGTTGGAGTGTTCCACTGTGACTGATGCTGATTTGCATGAAAATGCCCATAGGACCTGAGGTCTAATCATTTGATTAGATTAGACCTTGTAAATTTTAAGTCCAGCATGTTATGAAGCTGGACAGGATGCTACAGTCTCTGTGTCAGGCCCGTGTTTATCTGATGTCTGAAATAGAGCGGGAAGCGAGGAGTGCTCTTGTCAGTGCTGCTCTGTAAATGGTTGTGAATGGGGAGCGTTGAGTGACTGGGAAAACACTGTACAGCACCAGCACGGCAGGGCCTTGCCCAGGGACCTCTGCCGCGTGCAGAAATACAAGCAGAAAGGAAGTTGTAGGCAAAGGTTTGAGAGGGAGGTTAGCACAAGGAAAAAGATGAAGGGTTGATTTGCCTCGGGGTCTATTCGTATTTGTGCCTTCGATGCCCTGCATCCGTCAGGGCACGGGCTGCATGGTTCCCACAGCAGGGAGAAAGTTGTAGCTGTTGTAACCTCCCCACCCACGTGCAGCGGCTGCGTTTTGGGAGGAAATCCTCTGTTTCTCGTGCATGTGGAGGAGAATTTGGAGTAGCCGTGCCCTGTTTGAACTAAAGCAGGCAGCATAAGCAAAGCAGTGGTTAAAAAAAAAAAAAAAAAAAAACAACAAAACAGGGGTAAAATCACAGCCAGGGAGGGGTGTGTGGGGGGTGGTTCCCACTAAAAATGCCAACCCCGCGCATTCGCTGCCGAGGGGCTGCCGGGGCTGCCGCCTTCCTGCGGCGGAGCCTGCCTGTCTGCACGGAGACCCCGGCCCGGGGGAGCCTCTTGGTGCAAGCCGGTTGCTATTAACAGCGTGAGCGTGCGCAGCGCTGGAGACTTTGTGTCGGTTCTTTCTCGTTTAAAATAATGTGCTCACAATAAAGATGAGCTGGATACATGTTTTGAACACACAGACTCCAGACATTCCTACCTATCTAGTTCATTTCTGGCACCTGCGGCTCTTACCCATTTCCTGACCAAGTCACGGTGCCCATTGAGGAGAGGAAGGACGTGCTGGTTTTCTCAGTGTTTACCTCTTCCACCTGCTTGACATTAGCCTGCCTAATTGTGCAAAGCTAAATCAAAGGAGGTGGCTGGGGGGAAACAAACAGGAAATGAAGCAATGCCCAAGATAAGTCAGGCAACTTGCAGTGGGTCTGCGAGAAAACAAGGCGGCTGGTGGTGAGGACTGGGAAATTCCCGCCTGCCTCTGGTCTGAGCCTGGATGAGAGGGCACGGAACGGCCCTGCTAGGAAAGAGAGGGGCAGGAGGGCGGCCTGTTGCCCCTGGGTGGGGACAGGCCGCAGGTGGCCTCAGACCGCAGGCCACCTCTGCCCAGGCGCCTCACCGTGACGGGTGCGGAGCTCGGGCTGGGCGCTGCAGTCGCCGGCCTGCGTGCCTTCGCTTGTGCTTTTATTTATTTTATTTATTTATTTTTAGCTTTCCTGCCGCCTTCACGTTTATTTTCCACCTGGGAAATGAACTCTGTAAAACCGGTGAGCGCGCTGTCCTGGAGGGCCGCGCACGGCACTTCTCCTCGCGCGGCACCCGTCCCCCTGAGGGCCCTGCTACGATGGGAAAGAGCCTCTTAGCCAGGTCCGCTTCCTGCGCCTGCAGCAGCGACTGCCCCGCCACAGGAGACGCTCTTTGTGCGGGTGCTGCTCACCTTTCTCCATGTTTACATCAAAAAAAAAAAAAAAAATCTGTTATTGATAAGGGCATTTTAAAAATTACAGTCTTGCTTCTTCCCTTCTTAAATGTTTCTCCTTAAATCTTTACACTGCTAAGAGGTACGGTATGGATCCTTGTATAGCATATGAAGTTTCCTCTCCTCAAATGATACCGCACTTACATGACCAGCTAACTGAAGACATCTGGTAGATGCAATTATCTGAATGCTGCACATTTGTTTTAGATATGGTTTTCTACATTACTTGGGGTTAATCTATCTAATCATGCTTTTCTGTCAATAATGTTATGTGCGAATGCAATTTTCCATTGTCGACCAGATTCAGGCAGTGGTCAAATACTGTCTGGCAATTTTTCAGATGTGCATGTTTATTTTAATAATTCTTTCCATAACTAGATGAAGTGAAACACAAATTCACACCTGCATCCTCAGCCTTTGCTCACTGTAACATAGTTTCAGGGCAAAAGGTGAATTTTGTGACAAATTTTCTGTCTGTAGGATCACTTACTATAAATACACTACTTGTGGGCAGTCAGCCAACTAATAATGTTGGGTGGAAGAATCGATGGAAAAGAACTATATTTTCTTTTAGAATTAGTCAAAAGTAGGGATATTTTGCTAAAGAGTCTAAAGTTTTCCTCAAATTTTGAGAAGGAAAGTTACTATGGCCATTTTACAAAGCAGTAGGGAAACAAGTCTTGGCAAATGTCTGAAGAATGTTTCTACCAGCTCCATTTTATCTACTTTCTAAAAAAAGACCTATGGACTCTGACACAGCCAAGTTACTGTGGCTTACTGAAATGCCAGTGTTAGCTAAACCTTGGTAATTGAACAAATACCTGCTTTTAGCTGGGGCAAACACTAGATAAATGCTATTAACTTTTCTCTAGTGCATAAACCAACCTGTTTTAGCTCTCAGCGGGAGACGCAGTTGCAGGTCAGTCCATACAGCCCAGCTGATGGCCAGTGACTTGCTAAGCTGCCGAAGTCTCAGCTGCGTGTGAAGCCCTGGGTCTTCCCAACAAGGACATCTGTCCTCGTGCCTGACCTGCGGAACACCGAGGGAAAGCATATTGCTAGTGTTATTTAATTTGCATTACTGTGATACTTAAGAGCTCCGGTTTGGATTAGGGCTTTGTTGTGCTAGGCATTGTATAAACACACACGAAGGAACGACGCTGTCCTCGAGAGCCGCCTGCCTTGTGCAAACACGCACGGGAGCTGGATACAGTTTCACATGGGGGTTTGGGCTTCGCCTTCCTTAGCACCTTGTGCCAGGCCAAACGTCGCCAGCTCTTGTGGACCTTCCTTACTTAACAGCCCGGACCTTGGCGGGCTCTGTGCAGGCCTGGGGCTGTGTCAAGCTCATGCATCTCTGTGACACGCAGTAGGTACCCCATGCCAGAGGCCAAGCTGGGATGGGCCGCGTGAGTTTATTTCAAGGGCAGCTACGAAGTGTCCCCATATGTTGCAGTTCTGAGTGAAAAGCAAGAGGCCCGGCCTTGAACATGGGAAAGAGGAGCCGAGCACCCGCCACCTCGTGTCAGGCAGCTCCGAGGTCGAGCCGAGCTGCCCCTGGCAACGCTCCAGGGCCTGTTGGGCCTGCCATATGCTTGATCCAGGCAGGATTTCTGAGCAGCCAGAGAGCTGCGGGGCTCCTCGTCCCATGGCAAGCATCTCCCCATCAACTTTGAGACAGACTGATAATAAACAGTAACCATATTCGTTTTGTATACCTTGGAGGAAGTAAACTCGATCAGGAACAGAGAAAAGCTGTTAGCTTTCTCCATGAGATATGCTTATTCATTTTCCCCAAAGGCTGCTAATGGGACTTCTGGCTTTGGCAGAAGAAATCCTATTTTTTTTCCTAAAGCCTACTAAATAAAGATGAATCACAGGCAATTTTATCATGTTTTGAAGTGGAGCTCCTTCCTTTACCCTATGCATGAATGGCAGGGTGACTTCTGAAAAGGAAGTGCATAAAAGCCTGTTAGGATAATTTACTCTGTTCGGGAGCCTGTAGCGATAGTCTTAGCAGTGTGTATGTAAACAGTGCTTGGGACTTCCCGCTTTCTGCAAGTGAAGGGCTCTGTGCAATCATTTTCTCTTAACTTCCTGTCTTTCTCTCAACATTAAAGATCTGACTAGCTTACTCCTACAAAACTCATTTAGAAAAGTTGCACTGCCGTTTAGAGAGGGCCAGTGAGTTCAGCTGGATTCACGAGCTTCTCTGCAGAGCGCCTGTGAGTACCGAGTTCCAGTATGGGTACAGCATGACTTCAAACCTGGGTTGTATGGATAGGTAGCAAAGAGTTTCACCAAGGGTTGAGCCAATGATGTGGGCAGATAGAGAGAAAGCATTTATGTGTCAAAGGATGTGACAACTCGCAAAAACTGTATAAACCTGTCAAACGAGACCCATCTGTTGTTCAGGATGGTTTGGTTTTGTTTGGAAGTAAAAAAGCAGTGCAGTCAAGTAATTGCCCTCTTACTGCTAACCGGTTTAGGTCGAGAGAGGGGTACGGAGCTTGCACCATGCAGCCAGCCTCACCGTGGAAATGAAGTCTTGCCTTTGCTGAAATGTGTTTTATCTTGGCTCGTTCATCTGAAGTTACTTTTCAGTAAAACTACATATTTCTACGATTGTAGACAAGATGCATAAACATTTGACCCCTGAAAATATGATATATAGCTAAAGACAGTCTTCAGAAAACCTGGCGCATGTGTGTGCATTATAAACTCCTCTCTCCCAGGGCCAGCACCGCAGAAAGAAAGATAATGAGTTGTGTCTTTGGTCTCGCTCCCCAGCCACCCCCTCATCTCCACTGCGCTTCCCCCTCCGCTGGCTGTGGGATGTGCCAGTACTTGTCTTGGCAAAAGCCAGTCCTGGCTATTAAAGCTAAAGAAAACTCCGGTACGTTCGTGACTAGCTCAGCCTCCCGCAGCCCCGCTCTGCTCCGCGAGGCAGGAGCAGACGGGGTGTGCTCCGGGCAGGCGCTGAAGGCCTGATGTGCGCTCTCCTAAATGAGGGCCCGCTCCGGACGGCGGTGTGAGCTGCGTGTGCATGCACCTTCCCCGCACACGTCGCCGCGCACGCCAACAACCGTGTGAGAACAACAGGGCATTTCTGTTCAGTGTGGCCTGGGCCTCCATCTTCAGCGGGAAAGTTCACTCAACAAGTGCGTTGCTTGAGCCCTTCTACAAAGATTGCCCTCGGGGGTGATTTCATGACAGAAAACTGCCCGTTAGAATTTGCCCAGCGGTTCGTTTCCAAAGGAGCTACCGATCAAGAGCTGCTTGCTGAAGCATGCGTTTCCCTTCAGCCGCAGTTAACTTGCTCGGGATTTTAACCAGTGACCCAGACACGAAAGGCTCCACTTCTCATCCCCGCTACCTAATGGTGTCTTATCCTGCTCATTAGACACTAAATGGCCAGTGAGTCAGCAGCCATACTGTTCTCAATAGATAGGCATCTATAGAGTCCGCATAAAAACTTACCATAGAAAGGGTCTTCTACATCATAAGGCACTGTTAATAATTTGTGAAGCTCTATTCTTTATTTTGCCCTTGTTAAATTCAATGGAAGGTTTTTATATAACCCCACTCTGCTAATCATTATTGTATGTTAATCTGTTCTTGTGTTAAGGTTAGGCTTTAGTTTAAACAGTTATTTTTCTCTTCCCGGTGTTTTCCCCCCAGACATCGCTTGAGAGAAGACACATATCCCTGCTCAGCCGCTGTTCCGCTGCTGGGTAAGTCAGGTTCCTGTAGGGCCTCCCAGGACAGACTCATCATTTCCCTGATTAGCATTTGCTCTCTGTGTAAATGTGGGTGACTGTCTGTGTTGTTCTGGATTGCACGTCTTGTTCTGGATGCGGGTTTGATACTGCCTTACAACATGGCAGTTACATCATCCATTTAACTAAAAATGTCTAATACATCCCATGATTATGTTTACCCTTTCCATGGTTTTCATACCAGTGGTTCAGTTATTCTGTGAAGGAAGACTTCATCCTGTTCTTTCTTCAACACTGTTTCTTCCAACATGCGACCCCCGTCCTTATAGCAGAAACCCTTGTTACCTAGATATATGACTTTCTCTGCTGTAATTGTGAATTTTTGAGGTCAGCAGGTCTTTTTTTTTTTTTTTTCTTTTTTTCCTCCGATATTCTAATCATCCTCTTGGTTGATGAAGCATCTCAGTGTTGTGGCTTCAACAGATTTCATTAGCATGTTGTCAGGGAGATTTTTTTAGGCCTCCATCAGCCTTGCTTAAGAACAAATGACAGAAGGCTCCTTAACTTTAGCCTTCTACTATTCCTGATGGGACTCTTGTTTCTTAAGTTACAGGGTGACACTTGCGTTGCAGCTCTCTGCTTCGTCGGCGGTAGAAGTGGTGTCTCTGCCTTCACCACTTCTGCTAGATATTCCTTCCAGCGCGAGAAAGGTAAGACAAAAACAACGTCGGCGCCAGAGCGCGGCGCAGCGGAGCAGAAGCGCGCTGCGGGGCGATCCCGGCCAACACGCTGCGGGCTGGCTTCCTCGTGCGCGTGGCAGAACAGTTGGCATACCTATGAAAGGGGACAGAAACGGATGTCTGCTGGATGTTCTTCCTAAAAGTGCTTTATCCTAGAGCAATCCGGGAGTCATTATGCAGGCAAGTTTCACGGGAGTGCAGCAATATCTAGTTGTGCCCTTTATGGCAAAGACTGGCACAGAAGAAGCTAGAAAAAACGCAGTTGCTGTTTCGTGTGGCTGTACCCTCTCTTCAGTCTGGCCAGCTCCACGGGGGAAGGCTCGGGGCCTTAAGTGCAGCACTTCAAAACATTTAGAACAAACCATGGGCATGTGTAAAAACCACACACTGTACAGTTAATACACCCAGATGTGCCGTCAGCCCCACAACACTGCATCTGAGTGGATGGAGCATGTAAATCTTGGAAAGGCTAAAGCTGAAAGCACACGGAGATGCATAAAGAATTGTGTCCTGTCCAGAAGAAGGAGGGGGGTGAGGTGTTATCATTCTACATTAATCACTTACATCTCCAACCTGCCTAAATCCTCTGAAAAGAAACAGCAAAGAAAACACCAGCTGCTGTTGCTCCTACTTTTTCCTCCGTACCCTCCAGCCTCCCTCCCTCCTCCCTGCCTTCCCCAGACTGTGTTTATTTTTACTGCTAGTGAATCAGCCAGGAACTTGCTCCCTGCAACAAGAACAGCTGACAACAAGCTGCAGTTTGTACATTCCCTGAAACCCTGTTTTTTTTTTTTGTAGCTTGTGATCAGCAGCAAAATCGTGGAGAAAAGCAGAGAAAGTGATACATCTCTTCTTTCTCACCCAGAGAGATGGACTTTCATTCTGCATAGAGGGGGACTTCCCCGGCTTGCTCCTTGAATGCCTGTCAGCTTTCACTGGAGGTTTTTAGCGTGCTTAGTTTGCGAGAGAAAGTTGTCATCACTTGAACTGTAAAGAATCACTGTGTTACATAGGTATGCTCAGCTCCTACAATAATCCTGATTGAGTGCACAAAAGCACCGTACTGGAACACAAACAGCACTATAGCTCTTCATTCAGCAGCGGCTGCTGCTTCTGCGGTGGCCACAGTGTGAGAGCTATTGCTGTGAACAGCAAAAGGGTCTGCCCTCCAGCCTGTCCCCGGCCATGGCACTAACACTGTGCGTGACCCACACCTGGGTGCCCGTCCTCGTGAAGCAGCTGCCCGTGGCAGCCAGGTCTGGAGGCTGCGGGGCTGCCGTCCGTAAGAGCTTGCTAGTGAGAGTCAGAAAAGAGCTGCGGTCTGGATCCATTCCGAGCAGAAAGGGAGGTTTTGCTTTTTCAAATTTAGTGAAAATCATCATGGGGGGCAGTCTGGTACAGGACAAAGGCAGTAGCAAAGAACAGCAATTAGTGACGGAGAAATGAGTGCTTGGGAGGAGAGACAGTGGGAAAGTTAGAGAGGAAAGATAGAAGGAAAGGAATGGAAACACAAACCCGAAACAGTGTATTTAGGGAAACAGGGAGAAAAAGCATAAATGTGACACAAACATTCTTGTGGGAATGACCGTCCTCCTGAATCAGGGGGAAGGATTTCTCCCTGATACTGAGACAAGTGACCAGAGCCCTGCTCGGGAAAGACCCGTCCTACCATGGATCCTCCTGCCACACTTCAGTCATGGTCCTTAGGAGGGTCCTACTACTGGTCCTCAAGCAGCAAGAATTTTGGGAAGCCAGGTTTGGAGTCCTGTCATCCAGAGACCTAGGAAAACCTTATTTCAGAAACACACCCCAATTTGTTTTTTTTTTTTTTTTCCCACACTCTTGTGGCACAGCCTGCAGTAGAACTGCTCATCTCCTGCACGGTTAGCTCCGTCTTGTCAGGACTCCTCTGCCAAAAGATAGTTTTATAATGCTGATAATCAGGGGCCCTATGATAATAAATGCCTCTTGTTTGCCTCAATATGAAGGGTTTCATTCTGACAGGCTCCTTAATATGGCAAACCATTTGTGTTATGCAAAAAGCAGAGCCATTTATTGAAAAGTAACCCCCAAAAAGCTTATCTTGACCTAGAAATGAAGTGCAATTAATTAACTTGTTTCTGAAGTCTTACTTCTAGACATAATAGATTTTCTAGCATGGCAAAGAATTGTGTGTTGCAATACAGGATATAGCAATTTGTGTTTAACAAGGAGTGAAAGATTCATGTTAAATGTGGTGAAATTACAACGTTGCTAACTGCTGAAGTGGTCAGGCTAGAGGGAGAGCACCTGAAAAGGCATTTGATGAATTGCTGTTGCTAATAACGATGCTATTCACGGGGTAGATTATGTTCCCCTACCCTTGTCGTGCAAGACGGCACCCAGGACACCTGGCTGCATGTGCAGCTGCTTTCTGGCAGTGCTTGTCTCTGTGCTCTCTCCTCCATCAGCAGCACTCCAGGATTCCCCCAGGATGCAAGCAGCAGGCTATGGGAAAGGTACAGACGCCTCAACACAAATGACAGGCGGTTATCCTCCGACAAACTGCTTCTAAGTATACTCTTTCATCTTCTTTGGAAAAACAAATTAAAAAAAAATGAAAAAGAGAGAACACAGTAGCTTGATTACAAAAAAATGCTAGGTTTAGTGTAGATGAAGCCACAGTTTCATTCGAGGGTTTGTGGTGGCCTTTTTTTCCTTTTGCAGTCTTGAATTACCCTTTTCTTAATGCTCTTACAAAGACCGAGAGCACTCCTGCTCGATGCGCTTTCAGGGGAGTGGTAGCTCTCTTGCCGTGTTCAGAGGGAGGCAGAAAATAGTTGGATTACTGAAATTTTTAAGGGTAATAGCCTCATTACCTGGTGTTCATCCATTACTACGTGCCACCATCCAAACTCTCTGAAGAAATTCACATTGTCCTGTTCTTAGCAGTTTAAGTTCTGGAAACTTTCCTGCTTTTACTGGCACAGTGAGTGACTCAATCACAATTTGTCTGAAAAGCCCTTAGTGAGGTTCTTAGCTGAATTTAATTTATTAATTTCTTTTTAATCCTTGGATGTGGAGTTTTCTGGCAGGCTGTTCTGTAAAACTATTGCATATCATGTCTTCAAGTAATGTGGTCCACGTTGAAGGCTGTAGGCTGTCACAAAGGAATAGCAGGTGTAAGATCTGCCCTGTTTCTGAGCGTTTCCTTGGCAGGGCTGCGTTCTTGGGCCTGCGAGGTTGGTGACAGCAGCTGGGTTACCTGCAGCCGCAGCCAGCAGTGGCTCCTGTAGCGTTCCCTAACAAAGAGCCTGTGACGGCAGTACGCCTGGGGCTGCGTCTGCCGCCGCGCCTGCGTCTGGAGACAGCGTCTTTTCTGAGGCAGGGACAGGGGTGCCTAAATAAAGGGAAGGAGATAGCAACAAACTCAAATTACAGTTTAGGTTTCTGCTTTTCTTGCTTTTGAATGACTCCAGTAATAGCTACATTTAGTTTAATTTACTTTACAGAGCTACACCCTGCAATCCTTAATCTCAGAATATCTTTTGAGAAGGAAGGCCAGTAAGTGAGCTCGGATCCTGGTACGGATGAGGGTCACAAGGGCTGGAACCCACCACAGTAGCAAGGGATGCTGTCGGAGCGCGCAGGCAGGAGGAGGGAGCGGGAGGGCAAGGGCACTCTGCGAACGGATAAGACGGATTAAGGACTTGGCATGGAGCAAACCACTGCAGGGGAAGGGCGTTATTCAGAAAGGCAGAGTGAGGAACCTCTGCTAATGCTCTCTCTGCTCTCATGAACTGCCTGCTGTTGAAAATGGTTATCAACAGTGTTCCCTCAAGATGGTGCTGAGAACCATCTACCAGGAAGGACGAGATTTTTTTGGTGTTGAAGAAAGCCTGGGCAATGCTGGCTGACACTTCGGCTCTGAAAGAGCGGCACATAGCTCTCCCTTTCTCTCTCGTGGGAGGCAGGAGGAAGCACACTAACTGGTAGCACTCAGGCTGCTGTTCCAGACCTGCCACCAAGGCATCCTGGCCATTTACACAGCAGGGACATCTTTAAGCCCTCCTTGTCTCAGACTCCTTCTCTCTGCTTTCTTCCAGTGGACAACCTAGGCCCAAAGCAGGGGGGTGATGCTGGGGCAGAATGGGGAAACAGGCAGACAGCTAATGTTGAAAACAGTCGTGCTGTGCTTAGGCCCTGCAGTTTTTTCTTTCCCCCTATTGTTAAATGTCATTGAATACCGGCAAAACAGGAAATTGCTTCCTCCAGCCTCTGACCCAGTGAATATAATGCAGCTGCTTGTTGCTCTGAGAGGCCTCTCCGCAGCCCCCTGTTTGTTCCTAGAAAGTAGCTGGGCATTTTGAAGGAGCATTTGGGAAGAGCAACAACGCTTGAATAAGCAGGAAAACTTAGCAGCTCATAAAAGAAGGGACTTGCACTGGAAATATCTGGTGATAACAGTCAAAACTGTCTGCTTTTCCAAAACTGGGGCTTATGGAAATGAGAGCAATAATATCCAAGCCAATCTCTGTCACCTCACTCATCTTGTGACCAACTTAATTGTGTCTTTGTTGTGCGGCGCGGCTCTCGCCTCAGACATCCTCGCTGGTGGATCTATTGTTTCCCAGGCACCGCGGCCTGTGTTGTGATCCTCAAGCCTCAGAAGTCCAGCCAGGTCTTATTTGGTTAGGAGGTCTCAAAGGAGACAGGAAATGGTGCCGGTGAGTTGGTAGGTGACCCTTCTCTTCCTGCAAAAGCAACACCCCACCATATCAGAGGACCCGGCGCTGCCTGCGCTTCTGTTAAGGAGACTTGGAAAAGAGGATATCAAAGACTTCATGGCTCCGTTTGTAATTACACATCCCCTAGTGTTCACTGATAGCAGGAGCAGCCTCATCCTCTTTAATGACATTCTATTGACCTAGAATTCCCTTTGAATTTTTTTTTTTTTTTTTTTTTTTTTTTTTTTTTAGTATGGTCTGATATTTCTCATTCTGGCCCTTAAATACTTTCACGAGGAAAAAGATGGGAATCTCTTGTGGAAATTTTTAAAATAGCACTTCTGGTTTCTGAAGTAGGATGCACTGATGTGAAAGAAATGATGCTCAAACCAGTCGCTGTCACCTCATGACTCTAAAGCTCCAACTTAATTAATGCTTTGCACAGCTTTTACCCAGACATTCTGCATCTCCTGAGAAAACTGTGATATAAAACGGAGTGATGACTCAGTACCTTCTGTCTGCTGGAGGGATGAACTGCGAGGTTTGGTAGATATCATTTCTAGAGCACCCAGAAGGTGCATGACATTCTTCAGCCCTCATGCTGCACCACAGAAGTTCACAGATGACTTGCAAAAACCAACTGAAACCAGGACAGAATTTCATATCACAAAAATCCTTTTAAGCTAATAGCAAAGTTTTAAGCCCACTGTTTATAGTTTGCAGCTCCAAAGACAGAAGTTTTCTTAATTATTGCCAAATACTGGCAGTCTCTTGTATGCCAATATTATTTTATTGATGACAATGTGAATTTGATGTTTGATTTCCACAAAGTCTTTGAGATCCTTGGGTACAAACTTTTACACAAAGTGCAAGGTACTTTTAGGGATAACTTTTGTAGTCTTACAGCACTAGCTGCCTTTCCGTGTCCTAGCATCGGCGGCTCTTCTGAGCACATGATATTCTGGCTGCAGTGCTGCCAGGCTATCTTTGTAGTGGGAAGTCTGGCAGTGCATTGCACTGCTTTCCTAATGAGTGGTAGAAAACTCAGCAACATGCAAGATATTTCCTGTAATATGTCTGGAACCCTGGCAAACCTCATGCCTGGTTCACACACAGACTAGAGTTTCCCCTTTGGGGAGCCCTATTTTGTCCCAGAAATCCTCAAAGGTATAAATAAGGCACTGAAACCTCAGCCCACAGCCTTAGGAATCTGCATTCTGCTCCAGCTGAGAGAACTAAATAATGAAGCAAAACTATCAAGACACACCTCTTGTTATGGAGGGAATAACTGGGAGTTTGACCACTCTGATGTCTTTGGGTGGTGAGCATGTGAACACATTCTGATAATTTTTTGTTTCCTTCTGTAAATGAGGTCCTCGTTTATCTGAACTCAAAACCGGTGCTGTTGCTGGTCGTTTTTCAGGTCCCATTCTTGCACGCTGGCCCGCAGTCTCCACGGGAGGTGTTTGTGCAGTGGGATGTTTCTTCCCAGTGGCTGCAAGAGGCGGTTCCTGCCTCAGAGCTGAATTTAGAAGGCGCAGCAGCGAGGCTCTGCTCAGCTGCAGCATCGCACAGGTGGCACCCTTTCAGAACGGGCTGTTCTTTGCACTTCCCTGTCCTCCCTTCATAACTGCTAACGAACCGTCAAAACACGGTGTGTGTGTCCCAGGCTCTTTTTTTTATTATTATTTTTTCTTTAATCCAGTCCTTTTGCTGCAGTGTTTTGCACTGTTTTGGGAGGTCTGTAGGATTGTGCTTGGCCTGCCCCATCCTTTCAAACAGCCAGACACCTGGTGACATGTTGCTGCTTCTCCTGAGGCCCTTCCTCCTGTTCCAGGCGGTAACTGAATTGCACCATTCCACCCTTCCCGGAGCAGGTCTCGCACTGCTGTGTTTTTCACAGCAGCGTTGCCACGTACACGTGTCACTGCACGGAGGGTATTGGCTGCACGGAGTTCCTCGAGCGCGCAGGGGTTCCGCGGCGAGCGCAGGCGACACTCTGAGCTGCACAAATAACCTCTTCAGCACTGGGCTGCCTCGCTTTTGTCAGGTCTTTGTGACAGTGGCTGCCAGAGAGGCTTGTCACAAAACCATTGAGAGCACACCTGAGACACCAGCATGGTAAATATATAGTCCAGGTCTTCCATGCCAACTTAGAGAACTTTTCTAAAATCTAGATGTACTTCAAATCGATGAAATCCCCTCCCTTTCCAACACACAGGTTTTGTGTCTCACTCCACATAGACTTTGTTTTTCACTATCATAGTAACGCACTGCGTTTGAAGAAACATACCTATTTTCTGGTCTCCCTCACAAAATATGAATCACTATTAACATTGCTATTGCTAACACAGTGAACAGCTAACATCTGTTGAACTCAAGGCAACAGCTAACCTGTCTTAAAAATATTTTTTTTGTAAATACAGCTATATTCAATAAAATAGGTATTCAGTAAGGCAGACAAAAACAACTAGAAATATCTAGGATGGAGCTCAGTGTATTAACTGGACCCTAAGACATGAGAGAAGACTCTTGTGTTTCTTGCAGAGTTTTTCTTTGGAAGCTGACCTTCCCACCAGCGGCTTAGCAGCTTTCTGTGCATATCCTGGTCTCAGAAATGTCTTTCTAAAATACACTGTTCACTTCTCTACCTGAATCTACCAGAGAGACAGTCAGAATGTCTTTCCCTTTCATTGTTCCTGCCGTAACAGATGAATAATACTGCCTTGCGCATGTTTATCTTGCTATTGGCTCTCTGATCATCATTTCCTTGCATGGCCTTTATTCCTTTTCATAAGGAATAAAGAAGGTTTAAGGTGCAATCTTTGGATTGACATTCAGCTGTACTTGGGGAACCTGCTGCTTGCTTTGCTTGGAATCCACCTAGCACTTGCAAAAGGAGGGTCCGTTGGTCTTGTCTGAATTTTCTTCTTTATTTTCCCAACACAGAACTTGTGGGTGTTTTGCTGGCTGTTTCAGGGTTAATTGTCTTTCTGTGCAAGCAGTTTAGTTAAAGGTTGGCTCTAAAAGGCTGGTGAGGCTCGGGAGGCAGTGCCGGCTCCCTAGCCCATGTTTTTGCAGGGCTAATGATGGATGGGGGGAGTGCCCGTGTCGTGGGGGCTATGAGGGTGTTTGCAGGAACACGGACTCTGCTCCCTGTGCGCGGTGACACCTTCCCGTGTGGTGCTGTAACCTGCACGTCAACGAGGAGCACGAAAATGACCTGCCTGTGAATTGTGGGCCATTATCTGTTACTAACTCATCCTGGGGACGGTGGCAAGCAAGCTGTAATTTGCAGTGTGTTACTACATTGCTGCTCACTGTGGTGTGCAGCAGCTGAATTTGTGATAATCCAGAACAAGAAGTAACTTTTTTTCTGGCTAATTCACATAGGTCGTTGCCAACGTCTACTAAAGTTGATCAGGAATTTAATTTACTTCTAATTTTGTTTTTCTGCTTCCTGCCCCTCCCACCACATGTAGCAAAGTAGAAGATTTCAGCGCTGTTTCTCTCCAGTACATGTTTGCTTCCAGGAAAACTTGGAAGCACAGCAACAGCCTCCTCCGGTTCTCTGCCAGGTTTCCTTCGAGATTTAATGATTCAGGTGGCTTCATTTACTAAATTTTTGCCAAAAGAAAAAAAAAAAAAAAAAAAAAAAGAGAGAGAGAAGGAGTTCTCCACTGACACTATATAGCAAAGTAGAGCAAACAGGATGGCTGGTAGGAGACTTATTTTTATTGCCTGGTCCTAGTCACATGTCAGATCAGGTTACAAAATACTCATACCCCTGCCAGCTCTCAGGATCTAGTGATTCCTCTGGCTACTGTTTCAATCTGAGATTTTTTTTTTCTTTCTCTCTCTCTTATTTTTTTTTTTTTTTTTTCTTTTGCTGCTGGAGGGGATGCAGGGCAGGAGGGGAGCAGGGGAGCTACTGCACTTGGGCAGCTGGGAGAGCAGAAAGCGAGGATATCATGACTGGGAGTATTCCTTTAGTGTCTGTTCAGCACTTTTTCACCAACTGAGCAGTTTATTCCCTCTGAGTGTTGGCAGCCTTTGGCAAAATGAAAGCAATGTCAGCACTCCCCTGCTCCATCTATTTTTTTGGAAGAAAATCATTAAGAATGTTCCATTTTCACCTTGTTTGCATAATGAAAGCTGCTCCACTGAGTTTAAACTCTGATGTTCTGTATTGGAAAAGCAACTTTTAGGGTATCTGAACACTTTTTCAAATTGGATTTCACAAAAATGTTTGCCATTCAGGAAGAAAAGCTTACAAAAATTCAATAATAAAAAAATCCTACTGAATTTCTCAAGGAAGGAAATCCAGAAGCTTTTGCCCATTAATGGAGCCATTTTTCTTAGTATCAGTGAGACACAAATATTTTCTGAAAAACTGCTCATAAAACAAGAGATTTGAACAATATAAATTTCACCCAACTCTTCAGAGTGCTGTGTCAGAACCGAGGATCAGAAATCCCCTATTGACAGTTAACTCCTCGATTTGTATAAAAGCAGCCCCAATGATACCTTGAGAATGAGCAGAAATTGTAAGCTGAAGCTGTAAGCTACCACTCCTGCAGAGTAATGGTAGTTACAGTATCTGCATGTGTGAGAACTCACACTGAGAAAAAGAGATAGTAGACGCTTTGAATTTGTAGTCTATATTTGACTAATGTCAATAAGAATTGAACTGTCAGATCTTGAAGTGAAGGCTTGCTCCATTTTTTCTTGTTTTTTCTGAGGAGGTTGGAATACCAACCATCTTAAGACTCTCCAAAGACACATTTTTCTAAGACTTTCTGGTGTTTTTGATGCCTTTAGTCTATAACTACCCACATGCTGAAATGGATGAGCTGTTCCTCCAAGAATTCTTATAGGTTGTCCCTTGGTTTTCCATTTCTCACGTGTCTAGGATGTGTGGCCACTCCATTTGGGGTTCTTCTTGCTCCTTCTCTCTGAGATATTTACTTTCCCTCCTGAAGCAGGAGTTTGTCCTGAAGAGACAGAGACCTGTTTCTTCACAGTTGTTTCCCCTTTGTCCTTTTCTTCAGCTTACAGTAGTATCAAAACCCTTGGTACTAGACATTCCAGCAAGGCCTATCTTACCTATATAGATGCCCAAGATCCTTCAGAGCTGCCACAGCTCCCTAGGCTGAAATGGGCATGGTTAGGACTACAGACCCAGAAGGTACCTTAGCAACAAAAATGGTCCCTAACAGATGATGATGATTTTGAGGCAAAAGAGGGGGGGGGCGGGAATGGAACTCCACAGGACTCATGCCACAGGCATTAATGCTTCAGGGCCACACAAGAATCCTCTGGTGAATTCAGGGGTCAGAACTCAGATGAGAGTTTGAATCCCAATGTTTTAGCTGCAAGACCACCCATCTTTTCTTTTGCCAAGCATGAGTGGAAATGCATTTCTTCCGTATTCCAGTGTCTGCGATTATGACAGTTTCCAAGAGGGAGTATGTTGCAATTGTTTTGAGTTTTTCCATTTCTGTCCTTTCACAAGTTGTTTATAAAGATCTGCAAAACTACTACATTGTTCTCATTCAGATCTCTTGAAAGAGGCAACCGTTCTCTTGATTCGTGAACAAAAACATCTCCTGTGACGAAGGGGTTATGACCGCTTCTGCAACTGGCCAGTACTGAAGGAAGGACATGTTAACAGTAACTTCTTGCGTCCACCTGTCTTGTTGCAGACACAGCTTGTAAGATTTTAGGGGCAGATACAGTCACTTTCCATAAATGTGGCCTGTTATACTGCTGACCTTACGATTGATTATGTCCCCATAAACATTTGAATAACATATATTAATCGCATCAAGTTTTATGAGGTATTTTGTGCTATGATTAGCAATGTAGATGATTATTTTTCTCAAGTCTTCCCTTCTCTGCTTCAAATATTACAAGTGAAAAAAGCACTGGGAGGATAAAAACATCCGCAGTTAATGAAAGGCATTAATTTATTAAACTGCTAGACTTGAGTAAACCAAAACCATGTTGTGATGACCATTTGGGTTTTGGTTTCCTTGTGCTTTAGGCCCAGATGTTTTATTTCTGTTTGTGCGATACTAGCACCCTCTACTGCCTCTTGATGAGTCTGCAGGAAGATTGCAATGGGGTAAGCTCGGGGAAGGGCTTTCGGAGTGACTAGACCCACAGATCACCAGGTGTTGTCTTATATATGAAATTACAGTCCCCATGAGAATGGCAACGCTGGAAGATGCCCCGCTTCTGTCTGTATTTTTACATTTTAACTTGTGAATGAAGAATGTTAATTCTTCAGTGGCTCAAACATCTATCAAATTGAGAATAGTACCAGTCTAGAGCTCCTGATCATTTTGTGTCTTCAATCTCTTCTTTCACGCTGAGCCTAAAGCAGTCAGTAGTTCTATGCAGAAGTTAACATTATGGTTTATGATATGTTCGTGGCTTCTTGTAAAGTCTAGATACAGTGACTGGGGCATATGAGTTGGCTCTTTAAGTTTTCCTCCTCCCAAGCTGTGCAGTTCTCTGAGAAATGAAACTTTTTTTGTTTGTTTTTAGTATAGAGTCCTGTATGTGTGCCTTAAGAAGTCAGGGCTCATGTTGATGAATCTTTTAGAGGATGAGTTTTGACAGCAAAGGACAATGCTGTAGTGCCAAGGCCACATGACTGTGGTGACAATGGTGCTGAGGTACAGGCTGGATTTTGAAGTGGACCCAAAACAATGTGTTTTTTCCAAGCTCCACTTACAAAAGTAGCTTTTCTTGAAGAAAAACAAACAAAAAATAAACAAAAATAAACAAAAAAACAGCGAGACACCATCTATTGCGGTTAAAGTCAGCGAAGGCCAAACAACGTTGGAGCAGCCTCCTCCCACCAGTGCCCAGTCACAGCGCCTGCCGCTACGTCCGTTAAACGGCCGCGCGGGAGCCAACGGCCGCCCCC
>JAYECN010460757.1:0-19052 GCA_035222435.1 Microcambeva ribeirae
AGAAAAGAAAAGAAAAGAAAAGAAAAGAAAAGAAAAGAAAAGAAAAGAAAAGAAAAGAAAAGAAAAGAAAAGAAAATGTTTTTGCCTGCTCTGTTAGTTGCCTTCCCCATTTTGTGTGACTAGCAGGTACCTATAGTATTCTGAAGAGTGACCTCCCACTTTTAACCTTTTAAAACTGGGCAAACTTTTCAGCTTTTACCATAAAAAAAAGTTCTATCATTGGATACCTTTGATTTTTGCAATGAAATATCCCATCATTGGCAATCTCTGTTTTGCAAGATCAGCTAGGTTTTACATCTGTGAGTTAAATGTTGAATAACAGGGCTTCTTCCTGATTAAATATATTTATATAAAGATATATAAAGATATATATATATAAAGAATTTCTTCTTGTAGGAACACGTGTGACATCATCTCCCATAGAAATCTCTCTACATAAAAGTATCACACTTATTTTACAGTGACACTTGCCCTGCTATGATAAAGATCTCAGGTATTACAACAACAACTGCTGGAAACCTTTCCACTGGCCTAAAAATTGTAAGGTCTTAACACCACTCTAGTAGCTTTTGACACCAAATTTGTTCTTAACTAAACTAGTTTTACCACAAAGAGCTGAAATCTGGGTCCACCTTTCTCATACATTTTTTTCTTCTAATTCTTTCCTGATGACCAATTATGTATTACATGCATATTATTATTATATAATTATTATTACCCTTATATTCCTTTTATTAGTTAGAATCACTTTTAAGGAATTATGAGATAATTCTTGTGAAACAAATGAAGGGAATGGTTGTTTTTAAATATCTCTTTACATCAAAATCTAACAATTGTGCATTATTTCACTTGCTGACTGCTGTCTATGCTCTTTTACTCTCTCATACTCAGAATCTGGTAAAAGCAATATTGATTTGTCTTAATGAGACCAATGTGACAAGCACACAGGTCTTATTCTTTAGCACCTTTTTCTAATCTCAAGCTACAAATTGCACAGCTAGGGCAGCTATTGAATAGTTCACATTCATTTGATGACTTCTAATTACTTTTCCAGGGATCATTTGAAGAAGTCAGTCATAATAATTTCACTGCATTTTCATTAGCTAAACATAGTCACTTTTGCTTTAAAATTAAACTAAGATGTGGGAGAGAGAGAGGGGGGAAATTACACTTCCCTATCACTTTCTTTTTAAAAAATTGTCTAAAAAAATCACCCAGCAAAGAAGCCTGGACCAAAAGAATTTTTCTAATACAAGTTTATTGAGCTCAAGACTTTTATCTGACTTTGCCACAAATTTGTAATCCGTTGTAGGATTCTTCTGCTTGCATTCTTTTAGTCCTCCTAGACTTGGTTGTTTCACAGAAACTTTCTGCATGCATAGTCAGTAGTAAGTAATATTTATTAGATCTGGAGGGTAAAAGATGTGTATTTTCACTATTAGACTTTTTTTTTCCAGACTTATAAAATATCACCTATATCTACATATAAGCATAAACACAAAATTTGCTTAAATTTTAATGAGGCTGAACATCCATGACTCCAATATAGATCAGAAAGAGGAAAATCAGGCTGCTCTTATTATGGCACTGTGAACCACAGGCCTCACACAAGACACCTACACAACAGAGATATCGAATGTATTACTGTGAAGCATTAACAGTTGACAGAACAGTTGACAGAATCATAAAATAGAGGAAGTCTGAAGGGATCTCTGGAGATTATCTGGTCCACCCCGGCGCTGTGCACCTAAAGCAAGTTATGTAGGTGACTATATCTCCAGGTAGGTTTTCAGTATCTCCAAGGATGGAGACTCCACAACCTCTCTGGGCAACTGTTCAACCATCCTCACAGTAAAGAAGTGTCTGTTTATGTCCACTTGTAATTTCTTGTGATTCAGTTTGTGCCCATTGCCTCTTGTGCTGTTATTGAGCATCACTGCCTTTTAATCATCTCTGTAGCCCTTTGTAGGACTTGCTCCAGTAAATCCATATCTTTCTCATACTTGGGAGCCCAGAACTGGACACAGTAATCCAGATGTTGGCTCATTGGGGCTGAATAGAGGGGAAGGAGTACCTCCCTCAACCTGTTGGCGATACTCCTCCTAATGCAACCCAGAACACCACCGGGCTTCTTTGCCATGGGGACACATTGATGGCCCATGCTTAGCTTGTCCGCTACCAGGACCACCAGGTCTTCTGTACAAGGCTCCTATCCAGCTGATCACCCTCATTCTGTTATAGATTGTTGCAGCTAAAATAAAGAACCTGGGTGGCAGAAGAGCAATAAAGCCCACACCATAATCCTTCCCTTCAGAACTTCCTCCAAAGGTCAGATATAAAGGAGACCTCTTCAAATCCCTGCCTACTTTGACCAGAATTTCTGAAAACCAGGCCATAGAGAATGAAGGTTATCTCTGTCTCTACTGGATTTTTTTTTTTTTTCCCTGAGGTCTTTCTGAGTCTTTACTGGTTGCTTAATTACTTGGCTTTGTGTCTCTGAGAAGAGACTGGGCATTTTCCCAACCTCATCTTGGCTTACCTTTCTTTTGTCCAAGAAATACTAATTCCATTTACAAAGAAATACAGCGTGAGAGAGAAAGTCATGCTGTGCCCTACAGGCATCATATAGAGCAGCTGAGATAAGATCTCTGCCTTTTGCGTACCACTCCCATTGCAGCCAGAAAGCCATCACATACTAACAGCCAGTGAAAAACTTGCAGGACTGTTGACGCCTGCAGACTGTCTCAAACAATTTCTATCTTGCTCTTTCATACAGAAGGGGTTCTTCTGTTTGTTTGTTTGTTTTGAAATTAGGATACAATGGGAAAAAAATGTATTAAACTAAATAGTTCAGAACTTTCCAAATCCACTTGAAATGTTTTAATTAAAAAAAAATAATAATAGTATTAGAGAAGTCAGCACTGGAAAAAGATATGCCACAGGAACACTGTTGTATTTTGTGTGAATTGTGTGGTTTTGGATTCACCATCATTTGATGTACTTAACCTAAGATACACTCTGGGAAGGAAAAAAAATCTTTCCTGCGCAGTGAGACTCATAAGCCTGAAAAGTGATCCTTCTGAGTTCATAATCCTGATTAAGAAAACAGTGGGGTTTTTTCGCTTGTTTTTTTTTGTTTTCTAACAATGTCTCTACTGCCTCTCTCCTATCCTTGGTTCCTTTGCAGACTAAGGAGGCATTATGTGTTCATTGAAAGGAGTTGGCATTTTTACACACGCACTTATAAACATATAAATAAAATTTTTTGTTATTCTAATACGGAAAATTGGAACCATTCTGTGGTAGCTTTGCTTTTCTTTCCTGTTAATTCACCTAGAAATATTAATGAGTTTCTTTGTCATTTCACCTCAGCCCAAACTTACTCTGTTGATACGAGCTAATGAAAACAGGAATGGTCTGAAATAACCCAGAGTGCATTAAAATAACAGAAAGACAAAACCAGAACCTCTAGAAAACATCATTTAATTTTCATTCAAAATCCTGGATTGTTGGCTGTTGTTATTTTTATACAGGGCAAGATTTCATGGTCAGTTTCCACTTTGCTTCACTCCAAACACAGCTCATTAATGTTAAGCTTTCTGATGGATTTACACACTTTCATAATGTTGCCCAGGCATACCCTACTTTTGTAACCTTCCAGGCAGTAAAAATCATCCTCTGTCAAAAAAAAAAAAAAAAAAGATAGATTATTAATAAACCTTAATATGACAAAATTCAAGGCAAAAAATAAGGAATGATCAACTTCATATAAGGATTTTGTCTTTAATTCTGCAGGAGAAGTGACCTGCTGTTTTAATGAATAAGCACTAAATGGCTGCTATGCTAATGGATATTGGTTTCAGCAGGGGCTACTTGTCTCCTAGGCTGACATTTAATATCTGTTAAAGAGATTCTCCTGCTGAGCGACTTTAGCAAAAGCATTACATTAGGACTATAGCCAAGCTTGTTGGAATTAGTATTTCCCCTTGAAAACATCTTTCAATTTGCAGTGCAAAATGCCAAAAGCAGAGCGAAGTTTGGATTTGGCAAAATTAGAATCCATAACTGTACGTTAGAGAAGTGTGAGAAATGCTCAATTTTTTTTCTCCCATAGAAGTCTCTCTTACACTGCCCATAATATATGGGGTAACAGTTCCGTCAATGGACAGCATCCTACCCCAGTAGGGGCAAATACACCCTGCAGTCCTATGCCATTTGCTATAATTGTGTCACTGCAGCTGCAGATTATAGATGAGGCCCGCCAGGTCCTGTAAGAAGCAAAGAACTCATAAAGACAACATAACCCATGTTCCTGCCTTCCTCTGTTTAAAGCAATGTAACAACTAGTTTGCACTATTTTTTTTCATGCCATTATTACTAGAATGGATTTTTTTTTTCAAAAGTTAGAGGTTTTGCTTCAGCCTCACTTTCAATATTTCTTCAACTCTGGATGCTTTTCTTCAGCTACTAGCAAGCTGCATGACACGCTCACTTGTGCAAATGTAAAACTGAGGTTTTTTCAATAGCTCCTACACAAAGTACCTAATTCTAGAGAAGCTTCTATGGGTAACTTCATTTCAGCTCTTTGGTGCTGTTAAAACCATCCTGCAATGATGAAGTGGTTGCAGCTTTTCAAACTGGACGTTTCTGCACCAAGAATCGGATTTTCTCACACTCCAAATCTGATTCCCATCACTTCTTACCATCTTCCACAAACTATGGAGAATATTACAGTGACTTTTCCTCTTTTACTCCTAAGAACAGAGAGAGTAAAAGCGAGGAAGATTTTATGGTCTGATCTTCAAACACGTCCCTCCACTATTGAACATGGATATTTGAAAGAATTTTGACAGGAATCCTAAATCCAAAATACCCAGAAATAACTCAGTGCCAAGGTATCTTACAGGCTTACCTGAAAGATGGTTTTATACCATTTTATACCATTTCTCTTCGTTAGACGGAAGAGGAAGGAGATGAGTCTCCCATTTTGAAGTAAATGCCTGAACAATAGCTATGGGGTTTGGGGAGAGAAAGACATCAGAACTTGGCTTTTTTTATTATTTATTTTGTGAGAAAGATTAGATGAATAATCACAGTCATGGACTCCATGCCGAAGCACAACATTTCCTGCCATCATCTAATTAACTGCCAGGAGCAGAGAAAAAGCCTTCCCCTAACTTCATTGATTTGTGTAAAAGGATTTTCTTGCTTTGAGGTTTTTGTTTGCTTTACCTTTTTGTCCCCAAATTTTGTCTCTGTTCCCCTGAAAGAGTCCCTGAGTGAGGTGGAGTGCTCTGGGGAGGGAGCTGGGCTGGGCTCTTCTTGCAGTCCCTGTCTGCTCAAGGTGATGGAGGCAGCAAGGTGGGCCAGGAATGAGAGTAATGGCGAGGAGAGGGCAGAAAGGAACAGTGCAGACAGTTGCCCTCAAAGAAGATTTGGTTAGAGCACAGTGTAGAGTTTGCTGCCACTTAGAAAGCTACCAAACTGGCTGGAAACAAGGACCTTCCATGATGAGGAAAAAAATTGTATAAAACCTTCATCTCTGATCTTTTTCCTTACCACTTGAAGTTTTCACATGTAAAAGGCTCCACTGACAGTTTTGTTTGAATTAAAATATTATTTATTTCTTCTCTTTTTTGTATTAACATGTCTTCTAGATATCTATCTAGATATCTATCTGCTGAGAGTATTCTATAGTGTGATGTCCTAGGCAGACCCTTTATTTTAAAGCTGTGATCACTTTGGGGACTTGGTCAGAGTTAGATTTACCTTCTTCATTTACCTTACTAGTACTCATTTACCTTACTAGTATCTGACGTGATACCTGCTATTATCTGCATTTTCCCAAGCACTTCATGAATACGAACTTGAAGACTAACTTACAACTGAGAGTTCACACCAAGTGGAAGGCAGCCTAAAAGGCTGCCATTCTCAGACTCAGTCCCTGGGAGGTTTCAGTACAAGTCTCAAAAGCAAAAAGCTTAAATTGAACTTTATTTCCCATGTCCTGCCTTTCCTACAAACATTAACATAACAGCTTTATTCCTAAAGCTGGATTCTTCATTGCTTTGCAGTTGTGCAAGGCTCATATTTAGACTACATTCATGCTATTACAGGCTAGTAGCGTTTTAACTCACTTTGCACTGGCATGAATAGCGACAAAATAGCAGGCAATGACAAATCAGCTCAACAGATAGGCTCCCTAGGAAACTGCCTGAGTGTTTCCCATATCAAATTTAAAAAAAAAAAAAAAAGTAAACGATTGTATGACTCTTTCCTTCTTTTATTCCCATGATGGTTCTGATGGGATCTCTTAAATGAATTCTTTATTATCATTCTGAAGTCCTTGCCAGAAATCTGGATGAAAGTCCTCTGAATTCTACAATACGTTGTAATAATATCCTATGGTTCTCCTCCAGGTTAACAGGCAAATGGGAAAGGAAATGATGCATTTTGTACAGAAATACATGTAAGAAGATTTGTTTTCCATCAACTTCTGAGAGGTGAACTCCTGGAAATTTTGTCATAAAACACTGCCAGAAAATCTGTTTTTTGTTTAAATAAATACTTATATATAAAACTTATATATAGAACCTCAGAGAAATACTACAGATGAAAGGGTAAATTCCATTTCTGGGCATGCTGTTTCTGATTTTAACTTCATTTCATTAATGATAGTTGAAAAAGTCTTTAATGAACTTGACATAAATTCATTTCACTTAGTCGGAGCTGTAAATCAGCAGAAAAATCTTTTTAAAGAGTGTCACAAATGACCATGCCTGAGCTGGGCTGAACTGACGGCCAAGGTTTTGCTTTATATAACTGCACTAAAACAAGCATAATGTTTTTAATTTATTATTTCACATATTCGAAAACCAGAAAATAAAAGGCTAACTCTCATGTCCAAGTATTAAATAGGATAAACATACAGACCTAGTGGAGTTAGAAGTTGTCTGTATCTTTGTTATAAACTCCACAGTAATGAAAAATTCACCCGCACCTAAGTCATCCTACTGATTAATTACCTAAACTTTTAAAAATATGAATCCTTTTCTACATTTGCTGACTTCAGCTTTAAACCAGATCTTTCTGCGCTGCTTTATTTATTTATTGCTTGGTGAAAATGTAACAAACTAGTTACTTTCAGGAACTTGACCCTGTGCTGACAACCTGTTGCAGACATCATTTAAAGCTATCTTGGAAGAAATGAATCATACTGATCTTCCTAGGTCTCTAGGCACGTTGGGATCACCAGACAATGGCTTGGGCTCATCATCTTTATTGTTCCTCCGGGAAGGACACCTGCAGGTTTGGGAAAAGGGTGGGGGAATTTCCCTGCAGAAATACAGGCAGAAGTCCTCACATATGCTATATGTAAGGAGTGATTCTATCCTGTGCAAGGGCTAGTTCAGAGTGGGGTTTTGCTGGCAAAATACCGGGTGCAGGTTACTGGGAGTTATTCTGTCAGCCATAAATTGACTGCAGATGTGACACAGTTTGCTCATTTGCATGTGTCCTCTTTGGCCTTTTCTTTCCTAATTCTTGCCACTTCGGCTCTTCTGTCTGATAAGGAGTTTTTTTTACAATAGATGAGGGAAAAGGATATTTTTTTCATTCATACATGATGAGTAGAAGGCAGGTGGGAAAAGGCAGCTCCTCTCTCAGGCTCTTCAGCAGATTATTAAACAGAAAATGAAATGGTCCTGAATCCCAGCAGTTGATAACATAACTGGAAAAAACAACAACTCAGCTATATTTTCCGTTGAATCAAAAATGTCAGATATTGTAAATATTGCCTGAGCTTTGCTGAAAATTCTAGACTAATTTTATCTGGCTTAAAATACAATTACAAAAAGAGTTAAAATATACAGCATCTAATTAACAAATCTGCAGGCTGTATAAAGTAGAAAGTTATTGTAGACATGGAAGACAACAGAAAAAGCTTGCTAATATTTACCAGAAATAGTGTTCAACATTACTTAGCACTATTTCTCCACAGAGCACTTCTGTGCTGAAATACACTGCTTTTATAGGTTTTCCTCTGTGCATCCTTCCTGCAATGAGATTTTAATCAGGAACCCCTTGAATCCGATGATAGCCTGTATATTTGCTTCACTGAGTCCTGGATCAGACCTTATATGAGCAGAAAACAGAGAGAATCTTCTGAATTTCACATAATGCTTTCATTACAAAAAGTATTTCTATCATCTGTACTACAAAGACGCTCTTAAGAGCCAGTTATGATTTGCAGTTTCTAATTATTTGGTCTCGGAGAGCCCTACATCTCATTTTTTATACTTGTGTAATCTTCTCCTGAGAGCAGTTCCCAACATGAGCAACACTCCCCTGTTTCCCTAACACTTCAGAAATGTGCTGGGCTGTTGCCCCTTCCACCTCTTTGTCCTCAGGGAGCTATTTGACTCAGACTTTACCACTGAGAGTGAATTTGGCCGTGAGCATTATGTTAACAATATATTAGCTAAGATCCACATGTTATAACTCAAGCAGGGTAAGCCTCTCTCCTCCAGTCCCTCTCTGCCCCGGGCTTGCAGCTAAGCACTTTGCCATCTGAAGCACTCCTTCCATTAGCTACAGAGCTTGCAGTGTTATTTTTTTTTCTCTCTTTTCCAATGGTACATGGTTTTGTTTTGTTTTCCTTTTCAGATTCTGGCATTCTTTAGCTGTGGAAAGATACAGATCTGTTTATGTGTAGTAAGGCTTCTGCCTTCAAAGAATAGGTTGCAACATAGAAAAAAAAAAAAAAAGTGAGGGTCAAAAATTTCTCCATTAACAAAGCTTTCTCTAGACAGCTGCCATACGGATGTAGTATTTCCACTGGCTCATTTTATGTTTGTTCCCTGAGCTTGTGCCCTTTGATAATTGCTGTATCTTTCTCTTATACTTGAGACTGCTCAGTTAGGAAACAGGAATTCAGGAGGAATGCACACAAACACTGGCAATGGTTGGCTCATACATCTCCAGTATTTTTCACCAGAGGCTCTCAGCATGCTTTGCAAACATTAATTACTTACCAGATTCTGGGAGGCAAACACACATTATGGTCTAAAATACACAGCTGAGGAAACTGATGAGTATAACCTAATACCACGCACTTGCATTTCAAGAGGCTGAACACCCACTGGTCCCACCAAACGGGAACTGCGGGCATTCAGTACCTGCAAATACTCTCCTGCAAGGCTACGCATGAAGACTCTTGAAAAACTGAAAAGAACCCAAGAGTCTTGAATCCCTACACTCATCAGATCCTTGTCTTCCCCACAATTAAAACTGACAGAAACAACGTGGAAAAGACCAGACATCTTCATTTACTGACCATTGCCAAATCAGTTTTTGGTAGCAGGTGTTTTAACTGGGACTAGTTAGTACTTATTATCATAGACTGTAATGTTTACCTGTTATCTAGAAGAAACATTACAGCCTGACATTTGCTTTTCAAGGAAAAAGAAAAAGAAAATACTTCAAGACAAGCAGACAAAAAAAAAAAAAAAAAAAAAAGCCTCTCTCTGGCTTGTGACTATGAGGTCACGTGTGACTAGAGGTCAGTCACATGTCCCTTGATTGAGTCGGCACTGGTAGTGGATAAAAACACAGGAAACTCTCTGATACACACTGGGAGGATGCCTTCATGTATTCCTGCAAGATGGGGAGATACGTATGCTTGGAAGAAAGCCTGTTTGCTATTGACACACTAGAAGAAACCTTTCTACGCGCAACCATGGCTGTTGTCACTCACAGCATCCTTTCCTGCTCCTCTACACTGTGTGGTGATTCCACCCAGCTTTTCAAGTAGAGCACTCTGAAGATACCAAGCAAGGCCAGAGAGAGGAAAGAAAAGGATTTGGTATTTTTAGGTATTTTTAGATTTGATGTTTATCTATTTTGTTCTCATCTGTTCAGGTGCTTCAGATTCTAAATAAAAATTACATTCCTTTTTTATCTGGCAGCAATACACTAAGAATAAAAATATCCATCACAGATGTACTGCAATACGCATTTTCCCCCAACTCTTGTTCTGCTCCCTGCTATTTTGCTAGATAAAGAGAAGACTGTAAACACGCTTTGGCTATAAACGCTGAGATGATTTTAGGGATGTATATTGTTTGACATCTGAAGCCCCTAGAGCATAAGTATTTCATAATACTTGAATTTTACATGCATCTTCCCACTTCCAGTGTTTCTACTATAGTAATGAAAAACTGTCTCTTTAGACAGTGGGGCTTGTATCAGCCACTGTTGTTCTTCCATGCTCTCTTTTACATGCTGGCACACTGTTTAAAACTCTTGTAATAAATTGAAGACATTATTAATGCACGCAGTTTCTACAGCACTTGATCTGCTCACACAAACTGGCAGATGTGGTTTAACATTGGGGAAGCTGAAGTAAACGTTCTCACCTCTTTTTTTGTGGGTAATAGCGGAAGGAAGGAGAGAGTTTTACTTTTTTTGTGTGTGTGTGAAATGCCAAACAATGTTCATCCATTCATTTTTACAACCTGATATTTGCACCTAAACACTGTTAGAACGTAGAAGTTATTTCTCTGCATGTGTGAATTTAAAATGACTTCTTCTGGCATGGAGATCATCAGTTCTGTTTTTTATTTTTTATTTTTTATTATTATTATTATTATTATTATTTTATTTATAGCCCATAAATCCCCTGAGCTGTTTATTTTGGTCTCTGCGCTATGAACTCTCCAGGCTGTATAGTATAATGTCTACACATCACACAGCACTGAACACACTGTCAGTTTTAAACAAATAATAAATAACAACAACATCAAGTGTTGCGCACAATAAAATATCATTTTCTTGGCTTTAAAGTGAGACTGGCAAAATTCCAAAGGTTTAGAGGCTCTGTCTGCATAAGCATGTTAAGTCAAAACAAAACTCTAGAGACTTGCTTTTGAGCAAATCCATCTCCCCAGAATGTTTCAAACCCATTCTGAAATCCAGACTTCAGGATTTAATAGCTTGATATGAATTATTTCCAAGTTTTAAGTGTCTCAGTTCTACCATTTGCAAATAGAATACTAGGGCTGATGTCAGTGTTACAAGATCATTTTCTATCATCATATTTTAAATGTGAAAAATGTTGAATCTTAGGAAAATATATTTTGTCTTTAGTTGCTTTCACTGCAAGATTTTCTAGAGGAGAAAAAAAAAGAGATTTTGATATTTTCGATAGTCTCTGATTCAGACACAATAGCCGAGGCTGCTCTCTGGAAACTAGATGATTCCTGGAAAACTTGAAAGAAGTGACTGTCTGCATGATGCTTGACCTCCTTCGTATCAAGTCTTGTGGAATGCTTGCTTAGAATATATTATTCTTAAAATTTATTCAGGTTCCATACTTTTGCTTTCTCTGGTGGAACTGCCTTAAATACCCCAAACATACACTGTTATCTCAACAGAGAGATGATACTGGCACTGGTATGGAGGATGAAATGGTATTTCCAGCTGAACTTTATCCCCAAACTCAAGCATAATTTTCAACTTTAAATCCAGATTATTTTCTTTTTCAGAAACATCTCTATATCACAGTTACCACAACCTCCTCATGCTCCTTTTCTAAGCCCACAAAAGGTCACTAACCATGGACACTGGGCACTGTAAGACCGCTTTTTTATGACTAGCTATCTTTTGGCTAGTATAATCTTGTTTCATAGAATTTCCTGCTCTGTTTTGCCAGACATTAATGTATCCTCTAACCAAATCTCTCTTGAAGCCTCCAATGAACTTCACCTCCATTTTCATTACATTCTAATGGGACTTCAACCTGATATGTGTTCCTACCAAAAAAATAATGTCTAAATCATCTGCCAGTGACAAACAGACTTTTTGGAATCTCATTTGTTAAAAACAAACAAACAAACAAACAAACAAACAAACAAACAAACAAATCCATATTAATTCAACAACTAGACTTTCCACTATGAATTAAGTTTATCCTTAGCCTTATATCTTACTTAGATGATTTTACTGATATAAAATAATCTATTTTTTCCTTCTCTGATTCAGTCTGTTGTCCATGTAGATTCTTCTGGCTACTGCTTTCACTTCAGAAATGGAGCAACAAAATAAAGCGCGATGAGGCTGACAGATATCTTAATGAAAAGCAACAGAAGAAAGGAAACTATTGAAAACAATTAGAGGTTGTTACTGCCCCAATTCATTGCCTGAATATTATACATTCAGCACAAGCTGTAACCAAAATAAAATTGCAAAATTGCACTTCACGTAGTTCAGAGAACTGCACAATAACCAAATACTGTCTGGAATGATTTTTTATGGGTTTTGAATAACTAATTTAACAAAGCTCCTTTGAAAATCTCAGTCTGAGCTACATTAATTTACACTTGAACAAGTGAAAGGAATGGGTATCCTGGTGCAGAGGTTAATTGTGAGGTGATGTTACATTTCAGATAAATGCTATTTATTCTGGACTGTACTGAATGGGTAATAGGAATATATGACACTCAGATTTTCTACTGCATTTGAGATCAAAGCAAAAAGAACGTGTGGCTCTAATCATGCACTCAGCCATCACGTCTGCCTTCCACAGAATTCTCTTGAACTCTGAAGGTTATATCACAAGGTATAAGCCCTTCACACACACTACAAAATCTATTTTGGGAACGTTTTGATTTTCTTTTTCTTTTTTTCTTTTTAGTCTATTTCACCCAGATTTCAGAATGATGCATTTTCATTGACTGTATATAGATGCCTTTGTCATCAACTCACAATTTTCTACCATTGCAATGTACAGTGAAGCCTGAAATCAGCTATTACAGATTGAAATCCTGGGATTTAACACAAAGTAAACCTCTCTTTAACAAAGGAACACTGATATCCTCAGAACATATGTAAATCTTTTAAGAACATTAAGAACACAGGCTAATCAAATCTATTAAATGTCACTTGATTTTGGGTCCTTCAATTGCAGCGTTTTATAACTCCCAACAAAGCATCTAAATTGCAAAAACTATTTACAAGAGTGAGACAATCTCCAATAAGATCAAGAAAGACAAAAGATTTTCATCAAACTTTGTACCCATTCTGGGTCAACAATGTTGGAGTAACTGATGGATAATATTTTGGTCGTGTTACATACATTACATGCACTCCCCATATTTCTATTTAGCTCCAGTTGGCACCCGGCGGGGGGGGTGCTAAACCTAAGGGGCTTGTCAGGACAGAGAGTGCATGAAAGAGGCAGAGGTGACTCAAAGAGCTTCCAGACCACAGGACATTTCTGGCACTTGCAGTAGGAAACCCCCTGAGTCCAAATCATTTAGTAATCTGTGAGAAAGACGCTCAGGAATCCGAACGGGTACTCCAATAGTTTTAGGGATTAGAGAAGACAAGACAAGCTGTATGAAAACACAGCCTAATACCATGCTGACTCATTAGTGTGCTAAGTTATGTCAAGTATGGACAAGCTTTTCATAAACCTGTGTCAAATTGGTGTGTGTGTGTGTGTGTGTTGTGGGGGGAGAATTCTGTTCCAGGAAATGGAATAAAACAAAACAAGACAAAAACCCTGCATGTGTTTGACTATTGTTCTTAGTAGTTCTTGGTGGCAGGATTGTGCTGTTCTTCGCTAACCCTAATGATATGAACCAAAAGCAACAGGGGAAATCACAACTCCTTCTTTCTATGCTCAGTGGCTACTGACACTTCTGGGACAAATTCTAGTTCCTCATTTTCCCTTGTTAAGTCTCTTCAACAATATCAGGCTGGAAGGACTGCGACACCCACAAATGAAAAAAAAAAGAATATATCTTTTCTTTTTTTCCCTCTTTTTCATAGTTAGGTAAAACGAGAATACAGAAAATGGCCCTTAGATAAATGATTTTGTTATACAGGATATAAGAATAGGAAAGGGCTGAGTAAACATGTGCAAAGAATAAAATTCCAAAGCCTGGTGTCATTAAGAGGCCCCAAGTTCCCCCTTCATGTGTCTATATATCATTTCCTTCTTTTACAGAGGTTAAAATCTGTTCCGTGACTGTCAATATAGCAGGCTGGAACTGCCATATCACTACGTAATTGTTAGCTGTAGAAGAACTTTTTCACAGAGGCAATGAGCTTTACCAAAGAAAACTCCCAGTACTTTTAAGAGCTTGCCAGTTGGCTAGCACTGCAACACTGGGTTCATACAGCTCTGATTTTTCTTAATAGGAACTGTAACTTTCAAAAAGAGGGACGGTTTCCAGAGTGCAGGATAAAGGTGTGTTTACTTTGTGCCTGATTTCTATCCTACAAAGGACTTTGTGTTACTTGCGCAGTCATACAATAGCCTGGAAGGTAATAGAAAACTTCTGAATAGAAGGAAAGAGAATCACATTAGAACAGGAAGACAATCAGCGATTCAAGGGACATACAAAGGAAGCCCTGTGAACGCCTGGTCTGTAACCTTGACAAAGTTTTACATCATCCATATTTGATTCAGTTTCATGATTTATCTGTCCTCCGAAATAAAGTGGTTGCAGTAATATTACTCTAAAAAGGGAAGTGTATAAGAAAGAGTAAGGGGAGTTTCCAAGCCCACTGGAAACATACGTCTTTTGTTTTGTCTCATTCTTTAATATGTGGCGTGCAGTCTACAAAGACATTGACTGTGCCTCTCTGGATTTGCCATATTGACGAGAGAAAAGCGATCACAAAGGACTTGTCCATCAAGCCTGTAAAACCCGGTTCAAAAACATCCAGATAGTGGGACATCTGTTCCCTTTTGAAATTTCAGGCCCCCGGCATGAACCCAATACAACAGAAGGCTTTCGACTGATGCAACACAGTTTTTTGGTACATGTGAAGGGCCACTGATATTAGAGGCAGCTTTTTATTGTGGCATCCCTTCCTTTTTATGTTTATTAATCAACACCACAATTTATCAGCCAGAAGACAGGAAGGTGAGTTGTGTGATGGAAAGCAAAAATAAGTTCTCTGTTAGGTAACTTCTTTATGATTTTTCTACCATCTGGAGATTGCTACAGTTGTTGTTTTTGCACTTTTAAAAATACTTAATTATCTTATAATTATTCATTTGTTGGACTGTGCATATTAACGCTAAAATCATGTTTAAAAGTAGTTAGTACTTGCTTTTCCCATGAGCTGCTAGAACAGTGTGAGGAGAGAGAGAGAGAGGGGGAAGTAACTACTGCAGAGTGCCCAGCAGACATAAGGGCAGTGCCGGCAGCAGGGCGAGGCGGGGGTGTCTATGATTTTCAGCCTGTTGAGGTCTGACCTTATTTCTGATAGGCTTATGGTTTTCTGAAGAAAAATTTGGCAGTCAGTTTTGCAGTGATTGGGAGACGGAAGAAGTTGGCTCCAGGTCAAAATCACCATCTAGATCAAGTAAACATGCCATGAAACAAAGTCTGGGGATTTTATCCAGCCTGCTGTAAAAAGAAGTATATACACAGTTTTTCTCAGAACTGGACTTTAAAAAGCAACTGCCCAAATCCAGTTAAAGAGACAAGATAAAAGCGCTGCTTTCTGGGGCCAGTGTCTAGTCTCGCTGCCAGAAAATGCTGCAAGCATCACACTGCCTGCTGGGTGCCTCCTGACCTCCACTCTTTACTGCTCTACCATGTTTTCCAGACTGAATGTCCTTCTTTAAATCTTAAAGTCACTGAAGGATTCATGAGGAGAAGTCTTTCATTTGTCTTCTTCATGGAAAAGTGCTGCTCTCTTTGACTTATGCCTATGGGTAACTGAGTTTTGCTTTGTGCTTCAGTGAGTATACAGCCTGGATCTGCCTCAACTGCTGAGTATATGAAGCTTAAAGTAAATGCCTGGCAGGCTGCACTTTGTGGGAATATTGTGTCAGGCTGCAGAATCAAATCTTTCTTGCTAAGACAAGATTTGTTGAAAAATTAGAGGTCTCCATTCCGGTATTTTTCCACTCTCAAGGGACAATAGTATGCAGATGCCAGTGTGTTCTTACCCAGAAATGCTGAAGCACTTGATTGATACCTCTAAAACACATGCCAGGTTTTGCAGTCAAATATCTTGTGAAGAAAGGCAGAACAAGAAGATTGGTCAGTTTGGCAGGTCTGCTCAATATCCTGTCCCACAGTTCTTGTTTCCTGACTTTATAAGATGGGAAGAGGGAACCCCTGGGGCATGCCACAAATGTCTTTCGCATTTGATTTTTCTTCATGGAAATCGGGACATAAGGAGGGAAATGGGAAGAGCTTCATTTCCAGCATGAAAATGATCTGCACTCACATACTATGTAGTATTTAGGAAGTACTCCCCAGTCCTACCATTGAGATGTATCTTGTTGTACAATCCTCCCTCATCAAGGAAAGTTTATGGATGATGCCCTGTCTGAACACAACACTAGCTGCTTTTTGAAGGAAGAATTGTTGGTTCTTTAGGTTCAAGGTTGCTTTTCAACCCTTTCTGCTTATCTGTCGCAGCTCTTCTGGGATGATTTAAGTGAATTAGCACTATACCAGAAAGCTGATGAAGTAATTTAAGGCAAAGCTCCATAAGGGCCTCACCATGCAGAAGAACAGGATTTCCAGGATTTTCAGCAGGTTGAATCTCTGTTTAGATTCAGCATCTACTCAGGTTTAAAAGAGGAAATATGTTCTTGTGCTCACCAGGACTCAGGAGACATCCTTGGTTTTAATCACCATGAGAAGTCACTTAAGACAAGATTAAAACAAAATAGTATTATCCAACTAGATCTCACTGAATTCTGTGCAAACTGAATCCCTAACTCTCTGTTGTCTAACTACAAAGGTTATACCACTTTCACAGTTACATGGCTGTCATTATATTAGCTGCTATTGTGAATGCAGTCACGCATTAAAAAGTGCTCTAGATTAATATATTCTTTTATAAAAAACAGAATGGATATACTTTCTTGTCCAAGGCAATGGAATCAACTCTAAAAAAAAAAAAAGACATCTTGAAAAAGATACTGTTTCATTCACACTAAAGGATATGTCAGTATAACTATTTTCCTACAAAAAACATGAATTACACCCCTGGTGGATATGTACAAACCACAGAGGCCTTGTTTCATTTATTTCCACACAAAAGATTAGCAATGTCAATAGTGCCTAGTAGGCTGTAGCAATGGCTATAGTCATTCCTAAAGGTATGGCTACAGCTACAACCTGCCTTGAGAGGTGGTTGTATAAATAAGAGGTTACATGCTCATTTTTTTGCATTTAGACCAGAGTGAAACAGAAATTCATAAAAGTTTACAGTACTGTGGTTTGTTCCCCAGAATTCATCCTAAAAGTCACGCAGATGGCAGCACACAGCTGCAGTCTCCTCATCTCTTTGACACTGCCAAAGGCAAAGTATGTGCCCACAACTCAGCCACTACATCTCAAAGTATTAGCACAGACCCATCCTGGTGGGTGTCCTGTGCTTGTGCACAAACAGCAAAAAATGGTATAAGAACCCAACCAGTCTCCCAAGCTCAACTACATGTTGTCATTACTCTACAAATCTGCTAGAGGAATTGCATGGGTAAGTCCCCTTAAATGGCTTCAGCTTTAGATGGACAACAGTCAGCCACAGCCTAATGTTGAAACTGCTTAAGGCTAAGTTGTAACTGAAATGGCTCAGGGAGAGCCTGTGTAAGAACCTCCATAAACAGATCTGAGAGAGAAAACAGAAATCCCTGAGAAGGGTTTTGGGGAAGGGGTTTATTAGAGGGTGTCTACCCACAAAGCCCAAACCCTCATACAGAACAGGATGTTGATAGATTGATATAAATGTGGGTATCAGCCTTGGCTAATACAAAGTACTGAACATTTCAAGTATTTCTGATTAGCTGGCAAGAAGTTTATTAGAGAACTTTTTCATAAAGAAAAGCCCTGTGATAACTGAAATATTGCGAAATGCTAATAATCCTAGAATAATTTCGGCTGGAAGAAACCTCTGGAGCAGGCCCATTCTCAGAGCAAGGCCAAATTTGAAACTAGATCTCATCTGGAAGTTAGACCACAGTGCTCAGTCATTATCCATGAAAATAATCACTTTTTTTCAGAGACAGCTTTCTCATTCTTTAAATACAAATATTAAGCACTCACTCTGTGTCATTTCACTTGCAGGAAGATCCTTTTCCAGAATTAAGAGATCAGACTCTATATTCCTGATATTACAAAGGGCTTGGCCTTAGAAGAGTCCTGTAAGAACTGGCTTGACACAGCTATGTGCAACACACATCCTAGCTTTAAAGCATCGTGAGTACAAGTCTCTTTACTGTGAGGTAAGTTGCAACCTGCAATTCTGCCTGGGATAGACCTCAGAAAGTGTCTCTCACAGAGCACTAAAGCACCTTCTCTACTTGTCTTGACATGACTCACATGCATTAGTTAAACTGAGTAAAAATATGTCTTCTTTAGCATTTAATTAAAGCCCTTAAATTAAAAAAAAAAAAAAAAGAAAAAAGTTTTAAATAAAGGAAAACACAGAGAAGCAAGAACAGACCTGCCTCAGCAAGTCTGTCTAAGTATCTCAGGCTTTGTCTGTACTATCTTCTCTCAGCTCAACATCCAAATAGAAACATATTCTGTGCAGTCAGTGTTGACTTTGTCTTTATGTTCTTGGTTACTAAGTTAAAAATTCAGCAGAAAAAAATAGCTGTTATAAAAATTTTATGTTTCATTGAAAGCCTTACTGAGCACTCACCGTGCTTCTTAGGAGAAAAAAAAATCTGTTCACTGTTATACTGACCATAAGCATCCGGTCCAGGCCTAGGGACTAGTGGGGAAAAATAAAGCTTTAGAGGCAATGCTGCCATGGCTGACTGATGCCAAACAAAGAGCCCACAGTGAGTTATTTACAGCCTCAATGTATCAAAAGAGTTTTGCACTGTTCGTGAGATCTTATTTTTAGACCAGCGTTTCTTTCTCAGAAATAAAAAGACCTGTCTTTCTTTCTTTCTCTTTCTTTCTTTCTTTCTCTCTCTCTCTTTCTTTTTCTTTCTCTCTCTCTTTCTTTCTTTCTTTCTTTCTTTCTTTCTTTCTTTCTTTCTTTCTTTCTTTCTTTCTTTCTTT
>JAYECN010460766.1:0-19051 GCA_035222435.1 Microcambeva ribeirae
TTGAGGTACTGATAGACACTGATGAGATCCCCTCTCAGCCTTCTCTTCTCCAGGCTGAACAGGCCCAGCTCTCTCAGTCTATTCAGGACTTTTCATAGCTCTGTTTCCAAAACATATCAACCCAGACAAATCAGAGCAAACCGGCGTTAACCTCCTCCTCGCCCGAGCAGGCCACCCTAGGCCTGCACAGACCTCCAATTCCCAGGCTTACTCTTTGCTACGGATATGCACTGAGAAGCAGCTGGGCTGCCTTTCCCAGGAGAAAGCGGCCCTGTCTCGCTCAAACACGCTGAAGGAATAAAAAGAAAAACAGTTTTCTCTCTTGCCATCTCTAAGACAATAGCTGAGAGCTAGCCTCTCCATGTAGCCCCTTTTATCATATATGTTCTATCAAGCTCACGCACATCCCTTTTGTTGTGCCCTTCGTGGTGCTCCCGGGAGCAGCCCCGCGCAGCCTGCCCGAGGCGGGGACACGCTCTCGGGATGGGGAACGCCGCTTCCTCACGGAACTCCTCGTTTCGCAAAGCAGCTCCCCCAGGGCCCCCTGCACAGGAGCTGCAGCCTCTCTGCAGCGCCCGCACAGACGTCTGCTGCAACAGATCCGATCCCCGGCTGCTCGGGAGGCTGCCGCTTAACCTGTGGCTGTAATGACCTTGCAAGGATCCTGTGGACAAAATCCCCCTCCCCTCCTGTGCCTATTACAGATTTTCATCAAGGGGTAATCTTAAACAAGGTCAAATTCTCTATTATGGTCTTACACTGGCTGGCATGTCAGAGGCATGCTTAATGAGCAGAGAATTAATTTCGATGGGAAAAAAATGGGTCATCCCATTACAACTGAAAAAAAATAGCTAACCTAAAGGGGTTTTTAAGAACTGTTAATTGAAAGGCAGAGATGCTGTGCACTGCTCTTGAGTTTTCGCTTTACAAGACTGAATTCCATTCATAAAGAAAACAAAAATTTTGTGCAGCCAGCTCTTTTGGTCAAAGTGTTTACATGCTTGGTTCATTCAGCAGCTCAGCTGATAGTATTTAGCAAGAACAGCGTTCCTCCAAGCACCTTGTTCAGCCTCCTACACCATAATTCACAGGGGGAGAGAAAGGAGGCCCCAGGGCGCAGCTGCATCCTTCTTAATCTCTCAGCCACCTGGCCGCTGGGTAGCCTAATTGTGCCAGCCATTCGGACAATTAACTCCCAGCTGGAATAATGAGAACCATCGGATAAAGACACCCTGGGAGTCACAACTAGAAGAGCCCCAGGGTCTTTGCAAGAAGAAAAGAGGGGAAAATCAGGCCGGACAGACCTGTTAACTCTGCCCCTTCTGGAGAGACGCTGGCTCTTGCAGCGTTCCTCCACCTCCACACCGCCCTTCCCACCTTGCCTACAGGGTCCAAATCAAATTAAATTCTCTCCTCAAACCTATTTACTTTTGGGGAACTGTGTGTTTCAGGAGACAGATGTAGAGTTCAGGCCTGCACATGATGTCATCTAAGCTCAGCGTAGCTGCAAGTAGCAGACCCAGTGGGACTGCCCAGAGATCCTGAATCATCTCTCTGCTAAACCGTGCAGCGCTCAGCTCCAGAAACCCACTTGCAAACAAGACTCAATTTATGCAGGACTACCAGGGTTCAGCTATCCCTGACTCTGTGATACAGCAAGGTGGGTCTACTGGATCCAAGCTGGTCTGAGCAACAGAAAACCTGGGAACCCAAGATCCCAGAACTGCAGGGATCCAGAGCTGCTTCTACAGGTCCTGGAAAGGGAGCTGTGAAAAGAAAGCCCACTGGCCTGGATTCAAGTACTCTAACATGTAACACCATGTTAGACTTCACTACTGTGGGAAATGTTTGTAACATCTACAAATCAAAGAATGTTGAAAACCACAGATTTAAAACATATCCTCAAGTAAACAAGAGTTTTGCAGTTAAAGACATTCAGGAACTTCCTCAAGATTTTCTCCACCCACGTCAGTCTGCTCGCTGTCTTTGGATACAGATTTCCAGCCGCTCTGTTTGTCAAAACAGAAAGTTCTCAGAACAGGAAATATTTTGATACAATCCATACTGCAATGATGGGACTTAGTTGTGGGCAGTAACTGTTACCCACAGATGACTGACCCCTCTTAGCGCATTTACTTTAAAACAGGAAGATAAAGAAAAAACCCAACCTGAGAATAACTGAAAGACAGATCAACAAAAAAGCTGGGTAGCACTTACGGTCAAGTCCGTTGATGTATCTCATTGTAATTTCACAGTGCCCCCAAACTGCACTGACTATGGGGTAAAGTTTTTTCCCTTTCAGTCCCCTGAAGGCCACTCCAAGATACTGTCCATCCACCATGAAACTAAGTGTCCCTTCATCCATGTCCAAAACCACCAGCAAGGAGTCTGGGAGTACAAAAGACTCATCCGGTTCCAAAAAGACAGGATACGTAATCCCAGGCTGGTTTTTACAGTTGTGGTAAAGTTTGTTGCGTCCCAGATCCCAGCCCCACGATTCACTGTTGCTGCCAACCAGCGATGTGTATCCCACGGAGTGCAAGGGAGCTTCGGCCGTGGAGACGCCCACCACGGCGTGGGTTCCTCGCTGCCTCGTGGGCCAGTGGATCTGCCACACGTGCAGGCCTCTCGTGTAGCCAACCTTGCCGCGGATGCAGTCTGTGCTTTGGGCAACTGGGTGTCTATGAAAAGTTAGTTTATCGTCTTCCTTTACAAATATATTTAAAGACCGATCTTCATTGTTCCACGCGTGTTTATATTGGACCTCCAGCTTGGCAGGGGGCATATCCAACAACATGTCCAGGCGCGCAGGCTTGCAAAAATCCGGGCCTCTCAGCTCTCGTTTAACAGGTCTATAAGGGGGCTCCCTCACATCCACAGACTTTATGCTCCCTGAGATTTTCTGGCCCATCGCTTGGCTGCAGATTTACAAAGAAGAAGGAAAAGTTGACTTTGGCCCAACGTTACCTCATGAAAGCACTTTTACACTGAACCAGTGCCTCGACAAGCTGACTGGATTTACTTCTCCTGTTTGGAGTTTCGTAGCAGCAAAGTTTTTGAAGGAAAAATGCTCCTGAAAGAAAGCAGAAAGTTTCCAGTTAAGTTGAGAAAGCCCATAGAAAACCGATAGCACATTTTTAAAGAACTGTGATCGCTAGTAGCTATTTTAAAAACCAAAAAAAAAGGCAATTCACCACTTTTTGTTCAGTATCCTACAGCATTAACCAGACTGCCAGCAGGATACTCGGACCCCACCAGTGTTCAGCCTACAGACAGTAATTTCCTCCTATTCATAGTAGGATAGAGAAATTCACCACCTTTTGCCCTTCCACCCGTTTTGTCTAGCCAGGTTCAAAACAGTCTTGAAAAAAGGCATGTGCTATGGGGATAAACTTAATGTTCAGCTGTAACTCCACTTTTCCGCTCAATCTTCAGTTTCAGTTTCTTAGAAATTTTCACTGTGTCAGATCATCTTTTGATTTCTAAGCTCTTCTCTTGCCTGGACTCTCGCAACCCAGAGCTTCAGCTTTCACCTTCTAATGTTATTAGAACAAACATGGCCAACAGCAACGGTCTGCAAAATATAATTGCTTATTTTTAACATACCCTGTTCTTAAAAGAAAAAAAAAAATCATTAAGCTTTGCATTTTTTAAGAAGATAAAAAAGGAGAAGGAATAAGAGGCATTGCAGGACAAAGGAAGAGAGGGAGTTTCAGTTCTTTGGCAGACCTTTCTAATGGGGAACTTCCACCAGAGTGCACATTCTCCAGGCTAATCCCTTTTCTCTGCACCAAGGTACTAAGCTGATGAGGACTGGGACATGGTAATAGCAAGATACATTAAGGCCAAATTCACGGTTTTGAAGTGCATTATTCCTGAGCTTCTGCAGGTAAACACGGCAATTTAGCTGGAAGCCGCTCTAAAAGCTGTGTAGGAAAGACCCTTTTTAGCCTTAGAAAGTTATATCCATGCATCGTTCAGAGCTCAGAATGCAAAGGCAAGCAACGAACCTCTAGCAGGGCTAAAGGAATAGAAGGAACAGACAAAGTCCTATAAACTCCAGTAGGTGATTGGCAGGAGATCAAATATAGTCTCTGCAGCAGCAGACATATTTCTGTCTTCTAGCAGAAGCAGAGCCAAGTACTGAGCACTCCCCTAGGAGGGGAGACCCCTAGTCTGACTAGTTACTGAATTGTGAAACATTTTATAAAGAAGCAAACCCACCAGTCTCTCCAAAGGCTTGACAAGACCACGATGGTTGTTTTTCATGAATCACCAAACACGCAGCAGGAGCACAAATGCCTTGCAAGGAGTGTCCTGCAAGGCTTCACTTGGTGAGCCACCAGTCCAGCATCTCCTTTATAACGGAGGTCTACCCTGGATATACGATCACAATGCACGGAGCATTTCTGATTTCTACCCCCCCACACCTGATTGAGTGATGAGCCTCCTATCACACTTGCAGGAGGACTCGCAGGAATTGCTTCTCACTGAAGGAGCACTGCAACTTGAAAAATACCCTCTGCAAGATTTCCCTTCCAAACCCTTCCAAGCCACGTAACAAGAACCTGACCGTTTACACAGCAGTTGTATTTACTGGTGTTTGCCTTTTCCACTACCACAGAAGAACTGAAGATAGAAACACGAACGCTGTGTGATTTACCATATTGCAACACAACTGTAACATAAACTAATTGCTAATAAATAGACTGGGAAAAGCTGCAGGTGGGGTTAAAAGGGGAGAAGAAGATTAATCCTTGCAGATAAATGCTACTTGATCCACTTACAGAAGTATTTGGTTACAAAACCTTCCCGCCATCTCCTGACCTTACAGGGTCTCACCAGAACAGAGCACCATGATTCAACCCCTTTAGTTTTTGTCTTCTTACACTAGTTGGTGAAAGTTAGTTACCTGCATCACCTCGCAGTTAAAGTTAGTAACAGATATCACAAACATCATACCTAGATGCATACATACTCTCAAGATTAAAGTTATTATGAATTTTCACTGTATAATTTTGCCTTTTTTTTTTTTTTTTTTTCTTCCCCTCTCCTCTCTCTTCTCCAGGCTTTCTCTTCTCCACTAATTTCCAACAACCACAGCATTTAGGAAATCAGGAAACATTTCAGTACATAACTTCTCCATTACATCTGTTTGGAGACTACAGCTGGAACAGCAAACGGAATTAGCAAATTAAAGAAATAAACCAGTTATCCCCGATATGAAAAATGTTTGGGGATGGGAGAGGCAATACTTCATAGGAAGAGAAAAGGGTCCATATGAGTGCAGTCCGTGGGCAGCTGGGAGCCCGCGGCTGAGACTCCTGGCTCCTGTAAGGCCAGCCGTTCGTCCCGGTTCCGCATGGGCGCCGCACTGCCGGGCTGCCGTGGTTGCACTAGGGCGCTGTCCAGGAACAGGAGAACCCGGCAGCTCCACCAGCTTCACGCAGCAGGGTCCCCGTATGGATGGCCAACAAATTTGGGGAAGTTATTCACAAACAAAACGGAAATTATACTTAGCAACAACAACAACAAGCTTGCTGAGATACCATTTTGCTGTAATTAAAATGCTTTTAAACAACTCAATGTATTGGCATCAGTAGAAGTTTAGTGATCAAAGAAATACACTTTCTACAAACCATTTTCAGCATTTGCAGGGGCATTTCCCTTTAGATTACCATGAACTAGATTTGCACAAAAAACTTAAACACAAAAGAGAAATGAAACTACTGAAATGCAATTCAAAACTACAGTAAGAACATGCTAAAAACATAAGTTAGTTCTACTAAATTGGCACTTAAAGTGAGTGGAAAAGAAGCCAGATGTGGCAACCTGATAATGCTGATTAGTGAAATCACCCACTGGAAGAAGCAGGGATGGTGACCTCACTGCCTATAAGCAATCCATGCTTAGATTATAGCCATAATTGTTGTAGTTATTGCATAGAAATGATTCCATATTTTACAAACTACACTGTAATTCCCAGTCTTCTCGCTGCTGAGCCTGGCTGGGTTCCTTTTCCTCATGGGTGCAGGGTCAGGAGTGACACAGGAGTAGCAACAGAAGCTCCCGAGCTCAGTCACAACCCGAGCAATGTGAAACTGCCCCAGGAAAAACGTCCTCTCTAGCAGAGGAACATGGGGAGAAACTCAAGTCCTGCTGTGCAAGTTGATGAAGAGGTTTTATAAGCTCAAGACCACAGAGCGTTGACTCCGCGCAGAGAACACGCAGGCACAAGGCCCAGGGTCTGCCGATGGCGTTCCCAGCGTGCAAACAGCCACGTAACTATGGCAACACTGCTTGGAGTGTGACAAGGAATTGAGCTTATTCTTGGCACCCTAAAAAGATCGGCCAGCTTTGTGTTAACTGTAGATCCTGGTATCCAGCCCAGATGATTTATCGCACGCTTGGAACAATGTTGGCTTCCTTCATCCAACTGGGAATACACAGTAACACTGCAAGGAGCCAAGAGCACTTGGATGCTCCAAGCTCCCCTGCGCTCCGGATAAAGCCTGGTGCTCCACGCACACTCAGCAAGGGCCGCTCCACATGTGGGGCGCACGCTGCACCTCAGCCATGACTTCCACCATTCTTAAAGGAATGCAAGTCCTGAAAATCCCAGGGACATCCTTCCATCACGGCTAATGTGTTCTACAACATTACCAAAATGTAATTATTTCAAAACAAAACAAACAAGCACACAAGAGAAGCAAATGCATTTACACTTGTTATTTAAATAGACTGTACATTTACCGCTTGGAATTAGAATAATCTGAAATACCACAGCATATGTGGCAGAGTCAGAAGGTAAGTTAGTCATATGATGAAGAATTCAGAAAGAATCTGAGTAGCTATGAATAGTGTTGTGGATTTAAGTACTTCCATCTACAGTACTGCAGAACTGCAGCTGGTTTGGGGTTTCCATTTGTTTTTAAGCCTTCTGTGTCTCTGCATGTGTTTCTGGAAATTGAACCTCTGGTACTGAGCTGTTTAGATGTAAACACGTATTTTCAGAAGAAACGTGAAAGATGACAAGCAATACTGCTGTTCCATGAATGGATTTTTTTTGCATAATGCCTGCTCAGTTAGACTACAGCAATTTAATTTGAAAAACAAATGCAGCAGCAGATAGCACAACAAAAAGATTATTTTTTACTACGCACATACTTTAAACAAAAAAACACTCCCTTGGAAAAAATGGCTGGAAACAGTGACTTTGTTTTCAGTGCATGTAACAAGAACCCTAAGCCACCTCCCCAGCCACCCTGCCTGCTCATCCCCTCCTGCCGCCCCTGTGGCCCCAGGGGAACCTCCCTCAGGACCGCCAAGCAGGCAAAAACTAGTATTTTATTCTGCCATTTGTTTTCTGGAGGGCCCTTTGATCTGGCCCATCACGTAGTCATGTGAACTTAAGCTCTGGCATAAGGAACGGGAGAGGAAAAAAAGAAAATTGAAAAGCCAGGACCAACCATTTAGGCGGCAGCCCGGCCTGTCGGGTGCGTTTCCGCAGGGACTTCAAGCTGCCCAGAGGGGCACAGCTAAACCAGACACTGAAGCGCAGTCAGGAGCTGCTCTCCAAGGGGTCTTTTCCCTCCGTTTACCCATCTCTGATAGTTTCCAAAATGATTTGAATCCCCGTTTCCCACTCCCCACCCCTCCCATGGCCCATATCGAGCAATTTTGCAAGTGCACAGCCCATCACTTCAGCAAAGCTCTCGCGTCCATTACACCAAGAAAACATTTAGTCAGGGGGTTAATAGGGTTGTTGCTTTTTTTTTTTTTGTTTTATTTTGAAATTATTCTTGACCACTCTATCTCCTTCAATGCATGTATCAAGCATGCATGCTTTTTTTTTCCCTTTCAATTCTGTGTTTTTTTCAGCACACTTGATCTAAAATATAAATATCCAAAATCACATAGACAATGGCTTGATTTTCTTTTCAGAAACACAAAGCTGAAACCTACCACTCTGTCCTCACCCATCAAAAACAGTGCGCAGCACATAAAAAAAAACCCTGCTCCACAGTGAAATTGGCAACAACAATTTTTTACTGCAATTTAAACAACCCTATGTGACAAATACCAATTCAAATTCCAGAATCTTCTCTTATTCTCCCCCTTCTGCTTCCCTGTCTTTCTAAAAGAACAGGGAAGTAACATTGCATCTTCTCAAAGTCCCTGCTTGCAACTTCCTCACCCTTCAGCAAGAAATGGGTATCTTCACTCCTGCGACCTCCCCTCTAGCACAGTGAGAGCCTTCCTCTCCTTTCTTGTTGCAGTAGCCAGTTTGAATATTCAGGTGTCACAGTTACATTAAGAGAGCAAATTAGCATATGGAAATGCTTATACTAAATTGAAAATCATGTTTTCAGCTCCACTTCATATTTTAGAGAATGATTTGCCATATTAGGATTTTTACGCAGCCATATTTCACCAATATAAAAAATAATTTTGATAGGTATCATTAGAACATATGAGATTTTAAGCTCAAAGAATAATTAAATTTCAAGATCTCAGCTGTTCTCTGGTGACTATTACTCTTTGCCAGCTGAATAGTGTTATAGAGCATTTATTTTACATTTTGTAGAATACCTTTACAGCTTTGTAGCAGATCAATGCCTCTAAAACTTCCGTTTCAGAAGAGAAAACTCATTCAGCTGTGACCACTGACCTGGTTGAACACATTCCAACTATTTCTTTTGCTGCAACATTCCGTGAAGTCACTCAGTCTTCCAAAGGCAAGTTAGAAAGTCCCACAAAGGAAAAGAACAGCCGCGGGACAGCAGCGTTCCCCAGTTCAGCCAGACACCCGTCTGAGGGCACAAGCAGGAGACGGTGCCTGCACCGACAGAGAAGAGGTCCAGAGATGGTAACATTCAGGTAAACAGTCAGAAAGCGACAGCCAGATAAACAGGAGCTCCTCTGCCTCCAGGTAACTGCTCGGCAGAGCTCCACTGCAATTGCAAACACCACAACGACACCTTCCCGTGGACATCTGGCCCGCTGGCTCAAGGTGCCGTCCAGCGTTACATGTGCTGATGTCCTCCAGGCCTGAGGAGCCTTGGCAAGCCATGAGGAAGCCTAAGTCTACGCTTGGTTTTCCGGGGACAGTGTGAGGATGGGAGAAAGGGGAAACATCCACAAGAGTAGCTCTTCTTAGTTAATCACAGGGATTTACCAGACTAAGAGATGGCTCAATTTTCCCAGAGTCTGTCAGTTTTACAATCACTGGAAGAGTCAAGCCCTCAAATCACATATAAAAATAAATTCACTAATAGTTTACAATTTGCAACACTCTTGGAATAGCCAGAGCACTTGCATCTGTTTTGCTTTTAAGTCTCGTGCTGCTTAACTCCCCCTGAGCGGAGGCAGCAGCAGGTCAACAGCCCCGGCACGGCCGCCCGCCCCAGAGCCCATGCTCAGCCCCGGGCTTCGGCGATCCCAGCAGAGCCGTGGTGACAAAACCCTCCGGAGCGGCGCGGGGCGGGCAGGCTGGGAGGGGGGCCGGCCATCATCGTGCTGGCGGCAGCGCGCGCGAGCACGTCGGAACAAAGGCACGTTCTTTTGTTTAGTGGGGAAACAGCCTGGCACGATCCCACCGTCCGCTGCCCTCTCGACTCGCCCCTTCGCTGTTTCAGCCGGCAGCCATCACGAGCCAAGCCTGGCAGACTGGCAGCTACCCGAGTCCACCACGTTCCTGCAAAGCAGGCACCAGAGAGACCATGAACACCTCAAAAGCGACCAAACTGAAGGCGAGGTTGGAGAGTGAGCGCACGTCCTACTGCACCAAGGAGTCCAGACGAGAACGAGCACATCTAAGTGTTGCAGCTGCACGCAAAGCGTCCCGAAGACTTCAAGTCACGTTAGCCATGAGACTCAATCCCAGCAAACGCTTCTCTAGTCCTGCCGCTCTGCGATGAGGCGCTTTGCAGAGCAGAAGGAAACAAACACACTGGGTATTTCTCAAGGAAGCACCATCACAAGCTAAGGTACATGGGCACATCCAGATCTCCCAGATGAGGTGACAAGTCAAGTCACACAGAGTGGTAGAGCTCTAACAAAAAGGCTAAACAACATCCCCTTAAATGTTTTGGAAAAAATAAGAAATAAAACACAACGACATAAAAGAACGCAACACATTTTTAAGCAACAGCAGCGAACTTCATCTTTGTCTCACATACCCCCCCCGCCCCGCTGCAGCCCGTCTGTCAGCAGGGAGCAACTGCACAGGCAAACGGGAACACAGGAGAAAGCAACAGCCTGCAACAGGCAGCCCCAGCTCTAGGCGACTAAACTGATCTTTTTCTTATTGAAAGAAAAGTCTTATCTTATTCTTGATATTTTTAAGAGAAATATTTTCATTGTTGTATTCTGTTAGTTTAGGAGACAGAGCAAGCATAGAGAAATTGAGGAAATAATGCAGTAAAGGCCAGCAAAGACCACAGGGGTTTAATGAGTTAAAGGTTACAGCCAGTTTGTTCCTCGAGACAAGAGTGCGAGGCTCCTCCTGATGGCATCACAGGGTCAGAGAACCCAGACCAGATCTTTCAGTGATAAAGGCCAAGAGAAACGTTGCTTTCTCTCCACAAAAACAGCCCTTATCTGAAAGGGAGAAGACACCTGTGAAGAAAGTGGAGCGGGAAGCACAGGAGCCATCTAACTGCCACCCTCCAGCTTCTGGAACCGGCCCACCATGAAGATAAACGCTTTAGGTAGGAAAGGGGATGTACCAGGTTATTTTATAAGGACATTGGGACAAACAGAATATTTGGTTATATTCCAAAGTGGTCCCTGAGAGCGATTCCCTTGTTTGGGATCCATTGCCTCAAAAGAAGTAGAGGAAGGAGAAGAGCTCCTTCCTCAATGGAAAATGTAGGAGGACAAGTGTTTGGTGAACCATGTCCCAACCGCAGCCAACCAAGAGCAGTGAGAACACAGGCCTCCAAACGCTGTACCTGGAACAGAGTAAAAGTTTCCTTGATGAAGGAATCCCATGTGTAGAAGCTTCTCCGTCCCTGCTCCGAGCGCAGTCCGACACAGGGCTACCCGGCCCAGGTACCAGCCAGTGGGATTCAGAGCTCGCCAGGTGCCATGGAACCCATCTGAGAAGCAGCATATGGGGCAGAAAGAAAACCCAGCACGTTCTTCTCTGGTGAGAGAGAGCTTACAGTGATGTAAGCTGTGTGGATTTTCAATATCAATAAATAAGGTAGTCTGCCTCCACTGAACTGCGCTGTACAGAAATCACTGTGATTTATGACTCCTGCCTAGATCCAATTGCACATGAAAGAGAAAGACCCGTGTGTGTGTGTTTGTGTCATACTACACACGTACCATCTCCTGCCTGTGCAAGGCATCAAAACTAACTGCTTTAAATGGACAAAATATTAAACAAAGTAACACCAAAGGCTGTGGGAAAACACTACATGGGAGAGCTTCCAAGTCATAAATTCTTCTCATTTAAGCTAAGCTGCTTAATCAAGTTAATTGAAGGAATCAAGACAGGATCTGCAGAAGACCAAACTCACCAGCCCTTCTCTGGCCGGCCACGAGCTGGCCGTAACTTTCCTCCAGGTAGAAGTTCCCAACCCAGCACAGAACCATCTATTACCAGCCACCACACCGACCACCATTGTTGGCTCTGCTTGGTACACAGATGAAGTCTAAATGCCCTTTTGTTATTTATTTACATAAAAAGCAACTACTTAGTGCTTTTTGTTAGCAAAAACTGTAATTCTAGCTACTAGCAAGAAGCTACAGGAGTGTAGCTGAATACCAGAGTCACAAATTAAAGTGACCCATAATAAATGGTCATATCCTTTCTTTACAAGTAACTTTGCTGAACCTTGGTTTGGCAAGATGAATATGACAGAAGCATCTTCTTTTGAAACAGACAACTGATCAGTATTTGGTGAGGAACAGATAAGAACCTACAAGAATGAGAATCATAGAATCATCGAATGTTTAAGGTTGGAAGGGACCTCTAGAGATCATCTAGTCCAACCCCCCTGCACACGCAGGGTCACCTACAGCAGGTGGCTCAGGACTGCATCCAAGCGGGTTTGGAAGATCTCCAGAGAAGGAGACTCCACAACCTCTCTGGGCAGCCGTTCTAGTATCAGTCTAGTATCCATCTAAATACAAAATTCAACTGAGATGTTATTTACAAAAGACTAGAAAGAGAGCTAGAGTTCTTACAAAACAATGACTTTTTTTTTTACCCCCAGCTATTATTGCAAAGCTATTAAAAGAAAGATGATCATCTTTATTTCAAAAACTAATTAATACATTTATTTTCTTGCACCATAGAAGACCTAAGCACGAAACCTCTATTTTACTAGCAAGCCCACCAGCCTACAGATCTTTACACCATACAGTAACTGCTAGGGTTTTCCTTTACGATCACATTTACAAAGTTTATGTCAAGCTCAGCTTTGGTCCTAGCACGCTGCATTTCTTACCATCTAGAATAACAGATACGGGGACGGGCCGCGCTGGGGAACACAAAGAAGCTGCAGCTCCGAGGGTCTCCAACAAAACAGCACAACTCGTTCCCAAAATATCCACCCCGTACACAAGACACAGCATCCAAGGGATAAGCAGTGATGTTGTGAAAAGCAGAATTTATCAGGCGCGGGATAAACAGGCACTGGAGTCCCAGCGCGTCGCCGCTGCCCTGAGACGAGCGCAGCACCTCCTGGCACCGCAAAAACCAGGCCCCAAAAAAAGGGCAGGCAGAGGGTGACGAGTCTCTCTTGGCCGGAAAAGTAAGTAATCTCTAACACCTAAGTGATTCCATAAATGTTAGACTTCAACATTAACTCTTAAACTCCCAATTAACTGCACTGATTTTGGGGATTATTTCTAATTTAAGCTGGTAATTCTCATCAATGAGGTCAAACGTATTTTTACAGATACACTGCAAAAATGTATAAAATTACATATAACAGAGCAAGGAATGCTAGCAGGAACAAAATGTTTGTCCTTAACTCCTTATGGAGCCTATTTCTCCCAAGACAAGTTCCGGCCTTCCTTGGTCAGGCTGCTTTCCAGGCAGCTGACAGCCTTGGTGGGATTCACAGAATGAGGAGGAGCCACTGGAAGATGGGACGTTTCCATTCAGAAATATCGGATTTTTTGAATGGATGAGATGTTTAGATTTATTCAGGGAGAGAGAGAAAAAAAAAAAAAAAATCTGAATCAGGCAGGATGAGTCTCACTGAAGGAACACTATGTCAGGGTTAAAATTTGAAATAAAATACCAAAGCCTGTTTTGCTGGAGCCCATGGATCACCTGTCCTTTTCCAACAGCAATTTCACTACTCCAAACAGAAAAGAGAAAGAAACGTCACAAAATTACACCCAGCGTATTCCTGCTTTCAAAGGCTCCATTTCTATGGCACTACACAAACGTTGCCCGATCCTCTCATTAAAGGCCTGCAATTTGCTCATGCAAATAAGATAATTTTGTCAAATTCAGGACGACCACACACATTTAGCTTAAGCAGAATGACATTAGAGATTGTATCAGTCTGCATGGTTTGTAACTTTTTTGCAGATAATATAAATAGCAACCTAGTGAAACCTGGAGTATTAAATTACACTTTCAATGAGTCTTCTAAGCTTAGTCTACCTAGACAAAATGTCTCAGGTTTATGTTTTTAATTCACATTTATAACACTTCAGCTGAGTTCTCACAAAATCATCAGCTAATACAATTAGAAAATACTGATGGCAGAAACATTTCTTAATTTCCTTTCCACTATATTTTTACTTAAAGGGGAACAAAAAAACAATTAGAAAATACTGATAGCAGAAACGTTTCCTAACTTCCTTTCCACTATATTTTTACACATACAACACACCCTATCTAGATCACCGCCAACCCTCCGATGGCCATGCAAGGAATCCTGTGGACTGCATACTCCCAATACAAAACATACAGCCAATGGAAACATTTTACACAATAGAAGTTTTCTAAACGAGGATGTCCACTATCCATCACCAAAACTGCACCTCTCCACTGCTGCAGGGAATCGTTTCCACATTCATTGAAGAATAGATAAAAGGAACGTGGCTCAGTAAAATGGCAATTGATTCTCTAACCCCCCTGGCAGCTTTGAAAAATCCCTCCATTTTTCCCACAGGTCTAAAACTATACAAGAGCTCTCAAATAATGAGCTATCCCCTGAAAGATCAATTCTAAACACACTGATTTTTTAAACATTTAAGGAACTCCACTCTTAATAAAGGTAGGGACACTGCTCAGACTAATGAGCGTTGCAATCTGCTCGAGGGGGAACGCGCACGCACACAAAACCCAAACAAAACGCATGAGGCGGCTGCTGCAGGCTGTGAAAGGTGCTCAGGAGCTTGAACCAGGTGTAGCTGCCAGCCCCACATCTCCCCCCACACACAGAGCTTTCACTGTATTCAGGTGCCAAGCAGGAAGACTAAATACAAAAACAAAATGCAAGTTGTCTCTCTGCTCCTCCTTTAATCTTCAATAAGGGGTTAGGAGGGGCCCGGTCTCTGCAGCCCCTCCTGGCAAGAGGGAGCTTCAGGAGGCAGAGCCACCACGGGCCAGCCCCACTCAGCCCCCTCTTCAATCACCCTGCAAAATCTTCCCCAGGAGCTATCAACATCGAGAGGGGACCTGCTCTAACACAAGGGCGTTCTAGCCTTTGGTGAGAGAGTGAAACAGGAAAGGCAATATTAGAACCAGCTTTTGGAAATACGTATATTTAAGCGAAGGTAAACTCCACTGAAGAGTTTGCTGTATGAAGGAATTGGCTACGCTACCTGCCCAGAGATGGATTTCATGTTCACGCTCTGTGCCGCACACCAAGGCGCTCTGGTCACCACAGCCACCAGCGAATCCTCCAAGACAGAGTCACCAAGTGACCCAGTGCCACGTGTGAACACCAGCCCCTGCCACACACGTGGTCAGCACGGGCAGTGTTAGTCTGATCTCCAGCCCAAGGAGCCAGGAAATGAGCAGGGAGAAACAAAAATATTTGTACAAAACACAGCTCAGCATTGGGCTAAGTTCAAGCAACTTTAGTACAAACAGATTTAGGTCAGAGCTGAGAATTTGTGATAAATCCCATCCGTGTTTAGTCTAGGGACTTTATTTCTTACTACAGGCAGAAAGCAGCTATGAATTCTCATGTGCCTGTCGCCATGGACAAAGCTCATGGTAATTGTCCCAATTCAGCTGCTACACACGCGAGGAGCTGCACCTGCCTCCGAGACACACAGAGACACCCCTTGAAAGCACCACCTGCCCCCCAGATCGCACGGGGGCACGGCTGGGATTTAGACAGCCCTGTGTCCTCTGCTGCTGCTCTGCTTTGCTTCAAAAGGAGCCAGAGCAGGGACAGAAGCACTAGGTGCACTTCAGAAACATGCCGAGCGTTACAGACTTTACAACATAAACCATGTTTTCCCTTGCTTTTTTGTTTGTTTGCTTCTGTGAATGAGACCGCCCATTGTTTCTCAGTGCCCTTACTGAGGGCGCTTGAGCTCGACCCACCACCCGCCGCACACATGCCCAGCTTTTAATAGGGCACTGTAGCCAAAACTGAAGCTGGAAGGTTTGAATCAAACATCACTAGTAAAAATCACAACTTCAGTTTTCAGCTGGAAGCCAGCACACCGCTCAAGGCCTGCTGTTACACAGCACTGCGATCACCTTCCGTGCACTGCCCCACCCGGCCATCTAGCTTTTTTAAGCTTAACTTTAAAACTAAACCTTCGTGGTGCCAGAATTTTTATTCCATGAGTACCAGACACTACAATCATGCTGTCAGCTCTCTGCAAACAAAACCATTTATCACCAAACTCAAGTACGATAACATCATCTTAAACGAGACTCGGAGAGCTCCCTGTCGTCAATCCCACCATTGCAACCACTGCATTGCCCTAGAGGGAATATTTCAAGTAGCAGATGTCTTCAAGCCACAGGAGCACTGACAGGAAAGAGCAGCAGTTGGTTGTTGGTTATGAGCAAGCTCTAGAATTGGCCCTGGCCGAGCGGCGCACCCTGCTATGCTCACAGGAGACGGTCAATCGGCTGTACCAGTGATCCACGCGCATCTTGCCAAAGAACAAAAACAGAACCACACAAATAAATTCAACCTTCCCCATGCAAAACCTTCCCAAACATGAGCTTAGGCTGCAGAAAGTAAGAAAGCTTGAAGGCATAAACTAGAGCTCCCAAAAAAATGCATGCTGCATTAACATCTTACCCCACAGCGCATCAGCTGAGCTGTGAGTAGTCTGAATTGTTTGGTTTTGTTCGTTTGGGGTTTTTTTTATTTTTTATTTTTTTATTTTTATTTAAAAGGGGGCTAAGCCATCCCAAAAGGATGTGTGCACTGCAGGAAATGACACAGCCCTGCTAGCATGTATACAATCACATGAAAAATAAGTGTGGGCGAAGGAGCTATCTGATCTGGCAAGTTGCAGTCCATAGCAAATGTTTATTTTCAATCAGTAAGTCTAACAACAGTAACTTACAAAGATATAAGCAAATATTTGCAACCTTACAATAAGAGTTGTCAAAAAAAAAAAGTTACTCTCCCACTGGGCAGCCTTAACCACTGCCTTTATCCCAGAAAGTGGATCTATGTTGGCTTAACAAATGCTTTTAGACCTCAGGACAACACGTGTGGCCTGCACTTCCATTAGCCCCGAGCTGGGTACTTCACCAGCGCAGCAGAGGGAGCGGATGGAAGGGCTCTGAGTGCTGCTGCCACAGGGCAAAGCGGCGCGAGGGGCCGTGAGTGGCCGTGTCTCCTTAGTCAGTCTACACCACTACAGCCCCGCGTGACCCGCACAACTCGGACCTGACTGGACATGCCCCCCATCCCTGCCTCACCTGTAAAGAGTCACCAAGCGGGGACATCTGGGGATTTACCATGATGTTGCTCATCACTTTAATCAAGTATTTTTAAGCAACGAACATCTCAGAAAACCGCACTCTGCCTTCCTCTTCAGTTGTTATCCCTGTACCTTGAATGTGTAGGCAAAGAAGCTCCTCAAAAGAAAAGTCTAAAGTAAAAAACAGCTCAAAGTAACCACCACACAGAGCCCTGCCAGATGGCACCAAGCCCAATGTGAAAAGTGTTTTCCTTCCCCACATGTAGAGGGCAGTTACCTATCCACAGAAGGGGGGCAAAAAGCAATTGTAAGGGAAAATGAGACAAAAATAGCTTGCTCAATTTTTCTCAGTACAGAGAAAGTCCATTACAGTAAGTTGACACAGCAAGACCAAAGCCCAGCAAGTTACTGGGCTGCTGGTCATGCAAGTTGCAGGAGAGATGGCCTAGCATTCAGAAATTCCTATATCGCGCAAAACAGAAATCATAACAGTGACTGTAATTTGGTCAGACTGGAGAGTGAAGGAAAAAAAAAAAAAAAAAAAAAAAAAAAAAAAAACCGCGCCCAGTTGTCCTGATCCCCGCCGGAAGCCGGGTATTTGACTGCCTCTGGACTAGGCAAAAGCAGAACACAAACCCCCTTGAAGGCCGCTTGCAGAAGTGGCCAGCTCTGCCCTACCAGGGCAGAGGGGAAGACGAAGCAGAGCCAGGAGAGCGCCCGGGCCCAGAGTGAGAGCGAGCGCAGGGCTCTCCCAGCACAACGGTACCAGGATGTCCGCCCAGAGCAACACCCGCACAAGGGCCTCAGCAAGGCACGGAGCACTAAAGTTTTATAACCCCTGCGACACAGGGAAGCCCCGGCGCTGCCTTGGGCCCCAGCAGGCACCAAGGCAGAGCCCGGGCACCCCAGGTCTCGCAGAGCGAGCGGCGGCGCTCCGGGCACATCAGCTACGAGGAAACCCTCCTGCGCACCCAGGGCCAGCTACGAACTCGTGCTTGCTGTTAGGAGAACGTGCAGCATCTGGCGTTATTCTGTCAGCAGCAGCACGTAAATCCAACGAAATCTGATATTCACGTCCCTGACAGGCTGCTTTAGTTACAGAAACAGCATGAAAAATGTAGCATCCTTTGAAATACGTTGCACAAGTTGGACACAAGTTTCAGCTACGAGCACAAAGAGCAGCCCTGGGGGCCGTTTCCTTCCCCCGGGAAGACGCTCTTCCCAGAGTGGTGACATCTTATCGGGGTCATCTCTGTCACCGAAGGCAAACAAAGTGCTGAAATTATCAGCTGGGACTTAAGTGCTGAAGGGCTGTGGCCATCTCAAAGTAGCGACTGAAGGAATAGCCGGTCACAGCTATATATAGGATGCTCTCCCCCCGTACCAGCCTATGCCGCGTGCTGTAAACACAAAGAGCAGCGATTTGCTGCGGGTGGGAAACGTGCCACAGCAGCTGCCCTCGCGGGCCGTGCCCGACGCGGGCCGGGGCAGCGGGGCGCCCGCTGCACTGCGGGAACCACCACCCGGAACGGGAGCGAAGGCAGCGCCGCACGAGGAGGCTCCCGAGGAGGCGGAGGGCAGACGCCTCTCTCTTTGTTGAGACGCAAGCCTGGCACCGAAACACGCGCTTTGCCCCGAACGGTTCGGCCTCCCTCCTCACCTTTGCCGAGGAGGTAGTTCAGCGTTTCAGGTTTGTCCAAACAGCTGAGCCGAGGTCTCTCTCTGCTGCCCGGGCGGCAGCTGAGCACTAAAGCCTTCGCTTATGGCTCTCGGAACAGGGAGGGGGGCCGGGGGCTTTACCAGCACAAAGTCAAACACACTCTGTTCAGAAAAGCCAGGAGGCTTCAGCTATTTAACATCTAGAAGTGCTTCTCTTTTGCAGGTCAGGAAAGTGATTCTATTTTAGAAGATTTCATTAAAAAAAAGAAAGAGAAAAACAGAACCTTTCCGAAGTGCAGCTCTTTCAGTGCTCGCTTCAAAGCCAGCTCAGTTTACAACACAAATCTCATCTCCGCACACTCCCCGCGCAGCGAAACGCGCAACTGCCGCGGACTCCCGCCCCTCGCAAACTCACCATAAAGCCCCGAGCGGGGCCGCCGAGAAGGAGAGCCCGGGAGGGAACAAAGTGGCCAGCAGAAGTAGCGGTGCCGGCGGGAGCGGCTCTCCG
>JAYECN010460776.1:0-15295 GCA_035222435.1 Microcambeva ribeirae
GTGCCACAGCGGCCCCCGCCCCCCCCCCGCCCCCCCCCCAGCCTTGGGAGCGGACCAACAGGGTAATCAGTAGCAGATGGAGATGCTGTTTCTGCAGAAACAGGGGTGCTGCTTCTCTCTTTGTAGCTACTTAAAGGCAAAGGTGAGCCAACAGCCATATCCAGCTATTAATTACAGATTTCTTCCTTGCATTGCTGCCCTAAAATGGCTGCTCACAGGGAAGCTGGGACTTCTCAGCCTCTACAGATAGCATCTGCTGAGCATACTAAGAACAATAATGCTTTTTTGGGTAACTGAATGTTTCCTATTTCTAATGAGAGTACAGAGAATGGGTCCCTTGTTAGCTGGTATATTCTTTGCTGCTTTTAAGTTTGAAAATGAGTGGTGGGGGAAGGCATGCTTCCAGAGAGAGTTAGGTAAATGGGAACCACCAGAGGATCCCACATGATTTCATAAGCAATGGTAGTTTGTATTGTATTTCAAAGAATTTCCATTTCCAGTGGCACCTACAGCATCAAGTCTTCTGATCCTTGAGAAAAAGTCTTTGGGCTTTACCTATTGTTTGTCTTAAGAAATTTGTATTCTTCTCTTCTGGTCACAGAAGGAACAGAAGTGTTTTTTCATAAGATTTTTTTTTTGCTAAAGGAACTCTCCCTCTTTTCTTTCCTGGACACAATCCTTCCAGCTGTAGTTGATGACCTATTAGTTTAAAAACTGCTACCATACCTAACATGTATTGGCCAGTAGCATTAAAGTGGCAGCTCTGGGCACAGTTGTTCACCATGTTTCAACTACCAATGCTTACCAACTATCAATGCTTACCAATCAGTCTTTAGCGTTTGGTTAATATTTGCCTTTATACTTAATCTAGGTTTATGCTTTTGAGTTTTGAGGGGTGTTTCTATTACACCTGCCCCCACTATAAAATCTAAAAGATCTTTGTCACCTCATTTTTTTTAGCTGCTTACAGCTCTGCCTATGTGGGAGAGCTAGTCTTTAACACTGCTGACAGTGCTGTGTCTAATACATCAGGGAGTTGGGTTATCTTAGTAAATTCAAATCCAAGTTCACTGCTGATCTTTTTTTAAACAAACTAAGGAGTATTCACATGTGTATTTTGGTACATATCAAGGAAGCAAGCCCTAGGAGCAGGCAGGCTGGTATCTCTGTGCCAGCTGGGAATGTAAAACCCTTCAGCTGCTACAGCTGTGCATTGCCTTAGTGGTTAACGCATTTTAGAGAGCAGAGCTGGTGTAACTTCAAATATCTCATGAAAGCTAAAGTCAATAACCCTCATGTTTGAAGTCGTATGACTAGAAGCATGAGTTCAGTCATAGTACTCTTTAATTAGGCTGGTAGCTTGGTAGCTCTCTGTGTGTGTTTTTTTTTTTTTTTTTTTTTTTTTTTTTTTTTCAAGCTTAGGTCATAAGAAAGCAGTATCTAGTATCAAAAATGAGTGTTGTAGACTCTGTTTTTGTGAAGACCAGATAGAGTGGTGGTATTCTGTATTGGTATGTACAAGAAAAATGAAAACTTTTCACCTTTACTATATTAAGCTGTCATAGCTGAGAATGATGGGATTCAGTAGAATGTAGAAAGTAGGTCTGAATACTCTTTTCGAACTGCAGTTTAAAATTAAGAGGTTATCTGCATGCTTTACAAGTATTATTTTTTTCATGTAGTTTTGTCTCACTGTGTTTCTATACTTGTCCTTGTTTTCTTTCTGTCTGAAGAATGCTTGAATATGTGTATTGAAAATACAGTAGATCTTTATATATATTTTTTTGGAAATCAGCTTTTCCTCTTCTATTCCCAGAGTGCCTACTATATAAACTCAATTAGATGGTGTTTAATATTTTTAAATTCAAGTTACTTCAGATAGCTGGCTGTGCTCCTTTGTGACAACGGTGTATATTTTAGATACAATATAAAAATGGACTGATATCCTTGTGCTTTTCTCATTAAATAGCTATAATAAGAGAAGTTCTGATCCTGAGGTCTATTAAGTTAGTTTGAGATTTTCTTTTTTCTTGGATGTTAGAAAGAAGGATCTTCTTTCTGTCCTTTTTGTTTTCATAAGGTTAAAACAGGTATTCCCTAGTTTCAATCAGTTTGGCTTGAGTATCTTTAATTTTGGTGGGCAAGTCTGCCTTGGGAAAATTCAGGAAAAAACTGCTGTTTCTCTCATAATCTCTTCTCTAGTCTTCAAAATAAAGTGAGAATTGTAAGGTTTGGGGTCGTTTTATGAAGAAATGCTCTCGTAGTGATCTAGAAATTACAATGGGAAATTCCTCTCAGTTCATTCTTTCTTCTAATCTGAAGTTTAGAAGATAAATGATATTAGGATTGTTTTCAACTATCTTCATGTGACAGGCATAATAAATGCAGGTCAGATGTGCTGTTTTTTTTTCCCTTATGGTCTTGACATTTTATTTCAAGTGTCATGCCTCTGTATAAACTTTTTGTTGTTGTTGTTGAACAGCACCGATCTTAATGTAAAGTCAATAAGTCTAATGGTGGTAATAATTTCTGAATACTATTTGGCCAGCATGTGAAGAGAATATTTTGCAATGCTTCTGCTGATGAAATTAAGTAATAGATCTCATTATGCAAGTGATGGGGCATTTTATTTTTAATGAGTTGTTGAGACATGATAAAGATCCATATGCTTAATATAGACCTTTTTTTGAATCCTCAGGTAAAGCTCAGCATTGACTGTAAAACAGTCATTTACAAGGCTAAAACTATTCAACATACTGGAGTATTTTGATGTGACGATATTGCAATTTGACTCATCCAATTAAGAAAACCAAATGTGTCAGTGTTTTCAAACTGGAGGTAGTCTTGATGTTGTGTGGTTTTGTTTTTTTGTTTCCTTCGCACCCCCTTCAAAAATATTTTCTTACCAGGCACAAGATTTGAAATTAAATTGAAATATTGAAGCTTTGGAACTTGAGAGACAAAAGCCAATGCTTTATCTAGCTTCATTAGAGGAAAAGAAGCTGCAGACCTGTTTTGAATGATTGATTTTGCTTTTCTCTGTATTCAGAATGAAAGTGAGAATGTAATTTTGAGGCTGAGGATGAAAGAGTAGACAAACTTGGCATTTGTATTAAGAATTTTGTAAAAAGCTTATTCCTAAGTGCAGGAAGAAGGACATGATTATTAAAAAGGGCTGACAGTACTCGTAGGGAGTTTGGACGTAAGAGTTCAAGTCGGTTCTTGACTTCTACGTTCTTTCAGACAGTAATTCTGACACACAAATGGGGTGTTTGTAAACCTTTGAAGTGTGTGTATGGGGAATGTCTTTATCATGTCATTCTTTGTCTCTTCTTAATCTATGGCATTTTTATATAGCTTTTTAAAATAAGACTTGTGATTGGAGTTCCTGACTCTGTTATAACAAGTATTGCTTTTTAAGGTTCTTGCCAGTTAAGATCATTGCAATCCTGGCTTCTTTTTTTCCAGAGATTTTTCAGTGAGTAACTCCTCTATTGCTGTTGTTACACTTCGTCTAATATAGGGCACATGCACATTCCTGTTCAAAGCTAGCATTCCTAACTTCGGGAAATCCTAGTATGCTAAGTTTCTTTGCCAATTTCATCTGCTCTGTGTTTTTATAATATTTTCATAATGTTTCTCACTAGCTACTGTCCTTTTGCAGGCTTTGCAGGAATGAATGTGTAAGTTGCAAGACAGATGGCTGCCTTCTGGCTCTTGGTTATTAGTTCTGAATACAAAACAAAATGTTGATTTTTGTGTCTGTCAGGACTCCTCTTGATTTGGAGAAAAGCTTTTCTGTTTACAAGGTAGATTTTCAAAACTGCACTCCACTGTCTTTCCTATTCCCATACGACAACAGAGCACATATCCGAGATTGATAAACTGCTCAGCTCTGATGTACAGGACATACATTGTCAGACCCTTTTTTTTTTCTGCTGTTGCCTGCGGGGGAATAGCACTGGACATGATCTCCACAGCTGGTTCCCTCAGCTGACTTGCTTCCCTGAGCTTCTATTCACAGAGCCTGGAAGACAAGCAGGGTCGCTTGTATTTGGGAGCAGAAGATGCTTGAGGTACCAAACCATGCAGAAGCTGGTAATAGCCTAACAGACCTCTTGTACGGTCAATGTAGCTGTTCCTGCGCTGTTGTCAGTGCAGTACAGGCAAGGCCTGCTTTGTATTTGATTTTACACAATTTGATATGCTTGCGTGTGTGCTTACTGCTTTTTTCTCAGTTAGAGAATACATCTGGCTTTAGTTAGCTGTCTGGGTTTTTGGTTGTAATTGTGTCAGGCCTTTCTGTTAACCTGCTTTGTAGAAGAGTTTTGGTTGTCCAGAATGTCCTGGAAATACATCAGAGGTGAAAGCATGGAGGGTTAGGTGAACCTTTTTCCTACTGCAGTCCCTTCATAGGAGACATGGCTATATGTGTTGAGTCAGAGTCCTTCCATGTGCCAAAATTCCCCACTTACTGTATAGATTTCCTTTCTTTATTCATGCAATGCATTGCTTCACCATCCTCCCTTTTTTCAAAAAAAATCTGAAGTATTTTTGCGTGGCTGTTTGCTGCTAAAGTATCTAAACTAAACTCTGGGTCAAAGCTATGGTACTTGCTAGAAACATAAAATCTAGCATCTTTAATGTTCTTATATAGCCTTTGCAATCTTTCTTGGATTTGTACGGTAATCCAAGCTGAGGAAAAAGTTTGTTACTAAAATATTGCAGCTAGCAGTTGCTGGGAGCTTGCCCTCGCTGTCTCTGTCCCTTGTGGGACGTCTGGTTTGGCTAGCGTTCAGACAGTACCTTTTCCACGTTTCAAATTTCTTTAGAGCTACCTCCCTCAGTCCTCACTGATCTTTTAGTGCCTCTTCAGCTAGTGCAGGGAATTTGGTGTTATAAAGCTAGCAGGGCAATTGTTTAATTCCAATTCCTCCATATTCCCTCTCTAAGCTGTGATTGGCATGTCCTCAAGGACTGAAATTGTAGTCTTATTTGAAACTTCTTGAATAGTTGTTGTTTTCTGTGTTACTGCTGTTACTGTGTGCTGCTGTAGGGCAGTAACCCTTAGTGCTGTGTTACATGCAAAGCAGTTGATGTGCTTGACTCTCTGGGAGCACAGAGTATTAATGTCCATTTGATTCTCAAGCATCTTAGTTCAGAGCCTCAAAACAAATGGCTCAGGCTTACAGCTCGTATTCTGTCATTGCGATCTGTCAGCAGTAATACTTTTGCTGTGGGAGATGGGTGGTGTTTCAAAACAAGAATAGAAGGCCTGTTGTAGTATCACATTGTAACGTAACTGGAAGCACCTGAGTACCGGGGGAGTTGGCTCCATCCTGTTTGTGCTGCAGTGATAGGGAGGTTCTTCACAGTACAGATGATCTGGCTCTATAAAGTCTGTAGGTTTTGTCTGTCACTTCCTTATGGGCTAGTTAATTTTTCTCTTTGTTTCTCTTCCACTAGGCCAAAAGTGTTAAATCAATTATTGGAAAAGTTAGTATCTGTAATTCACTGCTAAGGCATTTCTCATTTAGTGTTCCTAAAAGGATATCCAAAGGGAGATTTCTTATTCAGCCTAGCAGGTCTGTACCAAAATGAACCAAAGTTGTACAGTTTAATGTAAAGAAAACAATAGAACACCTTTTTTTTTTTTTTTTTTTTTGAAAGAGATATTTACAGTGTTCCATCATGTGCCATGTGCTGTAGGTGTCCCTACTTGAGCAGGGATATTGGACTAGATGATCTCTAGAGCTCCCTTCCAACCTCAAGCATTCTATGATTCTGTGAGATTCTGTGGTCATATTATAGTAAATACTTCTCCTCAAAATTACAAGAAGGCTTCCAAATTTGATATAATACTTTAAAGGTTAAGGAGGCTTTAGCCCTACCCTTGATACGGATTTTAATAAAGTATTGATTGTAGAATTCACTACTTCTGTCTCCTTGATTTGCATCTCATCACACTACAGAATCAGTTCCCACTGAGCTCAAGTAACTGCTTTTGGTAGCTTTAGTTTTCTCTGTGGATTACAAGAGATGCAGGCTTCTGTGCACAAATGTAAAGGCTGTCCAAGAGCTCTTTTGGCAGTTTGAATTTTGAGGCTGGAGGCCTGGACTTAATGCAAAAGTAGCAGGACTCTTGGGGCATGAATTTGCAACCGCTTTAAGGGAGGAAAAAAATAGATGAATGTAAATGTTACATAGCCATTCCTCAAGCAAGAGGACTAACTCTTAGCCTCTTAGCTTAAAGCCTGGGACTTTTTTTTTTTTTTTTTTGTTGCATGCAACGGGTGGAGGAAGATGGCAAACACTGCAGACAGTGACTGGAAACACCAAGGTTCTTCTAGGAAGTCCAGTTTTCTCATAATAGCTGTATTTTTGGGACTTTTATAATAGCCACTGATATAGGCAGCAGGATGTTAATAGGACCTTCTTAATAGGAGTTAATAGGAGCATAATTGTAAAATTGTTGAACTATTTGTTAACAGAGTTGGTGGGATTGGGGAGGAGGGAATGTGTTTTTTCTAGATATTCAGTTACTGGGAACCCCAAAAACTGTGCACAGGTTATACCTGTTGAACAGGTCCATGTACAGTTTCTGAATAAACTACGAATCATGATCTGGTATATTGGGACTGAAATGGAGATACAGCCGTTGTTTCTGCGTGTAAGCAGCTGTGTTTTCCAATAGAATATGCTTCTTCATAGGACAATGTGACACTTCCCTGACTGTTCATTAAGAAGTTATCAGTGCCTGAAAAGTGGAAGAAGATAATTCCTTATTTTAAAATTCTTAATAGAAGAAATTTATTTCAAGAGTGTGTTTTAAATTGTAAATATATGTATATTTTTTTTAATGAAATGGAAAAAAAGGATTGCATGCTTTTACTCTTATTTGAGATGAGCTTCTCAGTCTTTTGTGCATTTTCAAATAGAAAATAACTCACAATTTCCTTTTTTTTAGGTTATAAAGCAGCTAAATGGAGTCTGAGCAGTTGTTTCATAGAGGCTACTATCGAAACAGCTACAATAGTATAACTAGTGCAAGCAGCGATGAAGAGCTTTTAGATGGGGCAGGTGTCATTATGGACTTCCAGACCTCTGAAGATGACAATCTCTTGGACGGTGATGCATCAGTTGGTAAGTTAATGCTGTTTTGATGTTTTGGGTTTATAATTTTTTTTTTGGGGGGGGGGGAGGGGGGAAGGGAAGTGGGAGGGGAGATATGTGTCCTGTTGAGAACAAAACCATCCCCTTAATAAAAACTTCTTTGACGAATCTGCTCTTCAGAGAGATGCTTTAAAATTGACAAAGACTGGGAATTTTCCAGACAGCTTGCTGAACAGTGACCTCTCAGATGAGGCAGGTACTACCTTACTTCCTGCTAAGAAGAAGGATGGCTATTCTGCCACCACCTGGTATTTCTTAGCTGCAGCAGAATTCTTGAAAAAAATAAAGACTGTCTATTAGAAGTCTTTTTTTTATTTCTCTGGGGCAAAAAATAAAATTCTCTTTAGATCATTACTTCCAGTGCTATGTGAATGCACAGGATTACATTAAGTCTAGCTCTGTGCTTGAGTTGATGAACCTTGTGAAAATCGGGACCCCTATTTAGACATAATAGTCTAGGTGTGTTTTAAGTCTTTCATGCGTGGAAGAATTTCAGCTTGGTTTCTTAGCAACGTGTACAATGTAACAGTCTGTTACTGTTAAATATTTGAATTTAAAATGATTGTGGAAGTAATGCAGTGAAATTCAAAGCAGTGTAGCTGAAACAAGTAAGCTTGGAGCACAGATGAACTTAGAGCAGACATGAATGTGTTCAGACTAGATAGACTGTTGACAATGGAGTGTCAGAATTTATGGCTATCTGGTATGGAATTATGGTTTTAAAATAAAGTCCATGCAATGAGGAGGAATGATGGGAATAAACAGTCCATTTCATTTTAGCTAATGAAAAGTAAATCATAAACTGCACATAGGGATTATGCAGAGAAAGCAATAACCCTAACTAATTTCCCAAGTAGTTGTGATCTCCCTCTTAATTCGTAGGGCTGTTAGTTAACAGACCAGGTCTATTCATTTCAGTAGGCAGGGCAAGGATTCTAGAAAACCTTTAGGGTACTGTCATTGCCATCACAACACAGACACTTCCCTGAGGTTTACAAAGCCAAGGAGTCTGTTGTTCAACGGGAAAGAATGCTAGTGAGCTACCTTGCTTCATTTCTGTAGCAAAAGCCTCAGTTATGTGGGCCTGCTTGAGAATGTTAATGGGAATGAGTCCTCAGAAAGTCATATTACCTAAACTCTTAGGTGTCTTTAATATCTAGTTGGTAGAGTTGTATCCTTTTCTGTTATCACCTCTCACTTGTGTTTAGAGTTCTCCATCGTTTTAAAAACACTGTAGAAGAACCTGTTTCTCCTAATGCCATGTGAAAGCAAGTGTTGCCTGTCCTTCAGGCTGTCAGCTGAGGAGAATACAGACGTGAACAATATCTTTGTATGGCGTTAGTCATTACTATGCGTATTCTTATATGCTTATCGTGTTCTCTAGTAGCTTTTTTTTCTGTGCATAAACTTCAAACTTTCAGCAGTTATTCTTTAAACCTACTATGTTTTAAAATGCTAAAGAATTAAAATACTGTGAGGGTGTGGTCTTGGATGGCTTGCACAATAGCTGTGCCTAGAAGGCCTGTCTGCTTTGATCAAAACTTGCTCTTGTTGCTTGTCAAAGGTAATGTGCTTGTAGTAATCAATTTAATGTTCTCCCTTGTTGACCTGCTGTTTAATGAGAACTTGAGGTCCCATTAAATAGATAAGTAGAAATACCTGCCTCTTGGTGGTGGTGGATATCATAACAGTGTGTACTTTGGTATATGGGTTCTGTGTTGATCCTTTTCATTTCATTTATCAATATGTTTGGTTTTAGAATGTTTGTTCTGCTTTTTACTAAGTCAAACATGTTACGTTTGCCACTGAGGAGCTCCCAGCTGTTTAATAGTTAGATCAGATAAACTAATATTTCCTAATTGACATTTTATATGGTCTAGCTATTTAACTAGGGAAAAAAAAAAGGGTACACTTAATTAGCTCATTGTTTTCCTTCACTTTAACAGAGAAAGAAAGAAAAAAAAATTCTAAATGGAAGTGGAGTTTATACAATGGAAATGTGTTACCAAGTTAGTATTTTTAATTGATAAATGTGAATTGGAAGACTGCATGTCTTCCCCACCTGCCTTTGCAGTGTAGACTTCACATTGCCTGTCTCTTAAATTAAATGGATTCTGTTCCTGGCCTGAAGTTTGTAGAAAATCTTTAATGTTGCTTTTTTTTTCCTCTAAGGTTGGTCTCGGCCAGCTGGTAAGGCAAAGCTGAGAGATCAAAGAACTCATGAGATTTGCCATAATTTTGCTCAGATGTCAGGGTCATTTACATGAGGTACAAGAGGATTGCATCAATTTTCACCTTTTTTTGTTTTAATGAAGCAACTCAGCAGGATGTAGATTTTGGTTATGTTATCAATCTGCAAGTTCTTTAAGGCATTGACTGAAATTAGATGATAACTTCATTTGCAAATCATTTTTATTGCTGCTAATAGTACTGATGTCTACATTTCAAAATGTGCTTTGCATCTATGGGAGCCTGATTCATGAATGAGCTTGGCTTTCTTTTTGGTACCTGTGGTGATCCTTCTTCCTAGTTGGAGAAGGAGCGCGGTTGTTTATACTGTAACTTCAGAAAGGAGATGCTTTACAGGCTGTCATACAATGTTAACACAGGCTCAGTGATGGTTAACCTTAATATGACAGCCTGTAAATTGGTAATTCAAGAGCTGCTGCAGTAGTAGCTAGTGTTTCCTTGCAGTGGTAGCAGCTCTGCTGAAAATAAGAATGAGAGCAGGTGGTAGTGCAAAACACTGCAGCTATCCTAACCTGCCCTTGCTTTGCACATGTATGGGAGCCTTTACCTAAAGTAAGATGAAAGCACCAAAGCAATTCATTTTGAGGGCCGTAAGAGGGAAAGTAGTAACACTAATGATATATAATCAACTAATATGACATTATTTGAGGAAGAAAATGTAATTTTCAATAAATGCAGGTGTTGCTGTGTAACCAAGAAATATTTATCTCATAAAAATAAGTTTAATTGATCAAGAAAGATCTAGATGTTTTTAGCTATCTTTTGTAACAGCACATGACTGTGCTTTCATGTGTATGCTTGTTTCTATTTTGTTATTACAGTCTGTAAAGGCAGGTATCTAATTTGAACATAGACCCAAAGTGAAGAATAAAATAATGTGAATTTCCTACAGAAGTCCAAACTTCCTTTTATATTCTTTATGCAGGGAAATTAAACTAACAGATTCTTCCTGTTAGCTTCAGCTGATATGAACAGTGTTCAAAGTAGCTGTGTGTCTTGTGTAATAGTTTGGTTTGGCACTGACTTTAAAAAAAAGTGGTATAGAAAATTGGCTGAACAAACATTATCTCTTTCCTAAGTTATAAGTTAGTAATATTTGCTTTAAGTTAGTAATATTGCATTAAAGGGCTTCTTTTACTTTTTTTTCCAGTAAGGCATATGTTCAAAATGTAATAATGAAATATGATTGTCCAGATCACAGAGGAAGCATGAGGCACAGCTGTGTGAATAATTAAATTGTCAGGTTCAGGAAAATAATTACAATTTACTGTTTCTCTACTGAATTCTGGTTAGACTTGCAGATATTTTGCCTATGTTCCATATTACTGATAAGCTGAATGCATGACATCTGACAAAGTAAAAACACATTTTTCTCCCTTATTTATTTGTTTTAAGTTAGTTTTGGCCATCTGTTGGGAACGCAAGTTGCTACACATTACATTTACATGGCTAACTGTGTTAATTGCTAAGCTTCTTCCCTGCAAGATTTCAGAATTCCTGGCAGAGCAACAATTTGTCTGGAAGAATTTGGGGTTGATGGAGAAAATGTTTACCTCTGGTTATGGTCCTCATATTATTGAGTGAGAATGAGTCTCAGGTGTTTGAAATCTATTCTGTCTTACCTGTTTTATGATTATTATTTTCTTGAACTTAGATGGCATCTAGCAATTGATCCATAAAGTTATTGATTATGAAATACAGTAGGTTATTGATTATGAAATACAGTGTAGCCTGTGTGTTTTTTTTTAAGATTGTAGCATTTTCATTTTGGATGAACTGCAACTGCTGAGCACTGAATTGGATATCAGTTTAACCTGTCATGTCTAACTAAAACAGTATGTTTAGCTAACTTCACTTAGCTAAAGAAGTACTTGCGGGATGTGTGTTGTCAGAGGTAAGTAGTCTGGCCTAGCTTCTAGAATGAAGTCATTTTTAGATCACTGTGCTGATTTTTGTCCAGGCAGTTTAAAAGGGAATGATAATGTTTAATATAAATTACTATATATTAATTTGATGTTGATGCTGTTTTAGTTGAACAGTGGAGTAGCTCCAGTGATTTTCAGCATTAGTCTGGGCCTTCAGATTGTAATGGGATTGGTATAGCATTATGCTTCAAGTGACAGGAATTATGGTTGTTTGTATATAAAGTTTATAGTAACTAGTTGGTTTCTTATTCTGCTAAGCATTTTAAAACAAATATTGACAGTTTTAGGGTTCTCAATAATGCCATGGTCAGTTCTTGAAGATTTGCTTATGGGATGCCAGATTTGCTTTGCTTTTAGAACTCAAATCTACTACCAGCCCTTGAATAATTTCACCAGTCCTTCCCAGAAAAGTCCTGTTTACCCAGTTAGATTTTTGTCATCTTCCAAAGCACAGAAGCGTGTGTGCTGCCAGCCAGATGCTCCAGGAGGAGATGAATCATAGTACTAGTAGTTTACTCTTTGCATCTTCCTGATATTATATAATGCTGTCGGTTTTGTGTTGCAGGGCTTTGTCAACAGATGCTGCTGAGAGTTATTATGCACTTGCCAGCCTGGGCAGCAACAGCAGCATCAGTTTTCCCATCTCCCACACACTCCTTGTGAATAGTGCAGGATGAAGGAATGAAAACAGAGGAAATGTTGTGATGTGTATATAGATATGTAGAAACACAAAGGTGAAATGCAGACTAAAATCACGTAGTCTAATACGAGCTGTGAATCGTTTGGTATCACATGAAAATTTTCTCTACAGCTTTAACAGTATTTTTCTTGGTTTATCTTACCTTTGCTTTGTTCCCTTAAATCAGTGAAAGGATATGGATTGATTTTAACCAAATTGGTGTTGAGGCTGCACTGTGCTTTCTATCTTTGAGCATGTTCACGCTTATCAGCTAATAAATCCATTTTCAAGTGAAAGCTTCTTATCAGTGTGGATTAAACAGAGATGGTGTTATGGGAAAGAATATCTCTACATCCCTGGAACATAAGAGCAACTATATGGAGCCAACTGACAGATTAATTTAGCTCAGTATCCTACCTCTGACAGTGACCAAAAATCAATGCTTAAGTACAGGACAGGTAGTTCCTTTGAGTACTTGCATGGCTCAGGGCCTTTATGAACTGAGCACTACTATCTGTTTTTTTCATCCTTCTCAGTGTTTTTTTTTCCTTCCTCAGACTTATTTTTGAAACTGTTTCTAAGATTCGTAATATCTATTAGCAACCTCCAATAGCTTAGCCATGTTTTGTGTGGAAAAATCATCCCCTTTTATTTTGAATATATAACCAGTTATAAATACTGCTGAGAACAGCTGTAACAGCCGAATCCTTGCCAAAAAGCTGCCAGGCTAATACCAGCCTATGCTTTAGGCTGACACTTGGGCTCTTCATCACTCACCCTTATAATAACGTAAACGCTTAAGCTCTTGTTTTTGTAGATAGCTGCAGCCATGGAGAAGCCTTCTGCTGGTATATGGGTTTTTAGGGGGTAATATGAGCTTATTGAAATGAAGCTCCTATTGATGTGAAACCAGGATAGGGTAACCTCAAACTAGGATGACTTGATTGTCTTGCCAAATACACATATTCTGATAAGACCTATCATGCATTGGTTATGTGTAGGTAGAAACGAAAGAGGATCAACGCAAAGGCAGCATAGTACTGTCACTATAAAAGCGGATAATCTGCCTTAAGAGGAGAGGGGGAAGACTCATCCATTAAAATCTTGCATTTCCCACCAAAGGGACTGCTTTGGGCCAGTTTTTTGTTTAATTTGAGCAAATTGATAAGTAGGCTTATTAATCACCAGTGTGAAGTATTTATACTATTTATAGCTTATGTTTCATTGTATCTGCATACAACATATGCTCCTTTTAGCAAAGGTTTGTTGTCCTTTCCTTTTTCCTTTGCAGTGGTCTTGGTCCTATAAAACAGTAACTTGTATAAGAGACCAGTCTTTGTCTGCTGTCCCTTCATATGAGCAGATGGTGAAAAATTGTTTCTTCTGCTTACGACTTTCCCAAACATCTGCTCTCAGTTATCTCTTTTCCAGATTGAGGCGTTCTAGTTTACTGACTTGGACCTTGCAGCCATCTCATGCTTTGGATCATTTTTACCACCTCTTTCTGAGCCCCTTCATAGGTTTGTGTGTTTATATTTGAACTTGAGGAGGGATCAGATATTCACACAACATTTGAGATATGTATGTAGTATGGAAGTAAAACAGCATGCTTTCCTTGACATTTGTAAACATTTCTAACGCTAGATATATTTTATTCCGACTGCTACTAATGCTGAGCCTGTATTTTCCTGGAGTCAAATATTAGAATATTCTATTAGTACATGTAGACTTGATGTTGAAGATGGAAAGTAAGATCTATGGATTATGCAGCCTCTGGTGCTCTACGTTACCTCCTGCACATACTTTGAACAGGAAGTAGGAAATCCTCGCCCAAAATAAAAAGCCCTGAGGTGAGAATACAGGTAATCTAGCAGGTAAATATATATTTGTAAGGAAATAGATTTTAAGAGATGAATGCAGTGATCTTAGCAGCTCCATAGTGCCAAAGAGGAAGAAATAAACTTCAACAAAGCTGCGGAGTGAGCTAGGATCACCTCCTGGTAGGGAAACCAAATCGTCTTTCATGCTGTTAAGGTGTGATTGCAGTTTCAACAGTTGAAGAAGGAAAGGACACTTACTCAAGCCAATAGGTGAAATTCAGCAGAGCTTCCTGGGTAAAACCATGCCCTATAACAGAAAGAAAAAAAAAAAAAAGGGAGGAAGCAGTTAAGAGGCTCTTGGTGAATCAGCAAAAACAGCTTTGTCTGCTTCTACGCAGACAAGAGAACTACTACTCTTTAGAAATCCTTGCAATATTAAAATGATAAAAGCAGATTTTCTTTATTTTAATGGGAATGAAGGCTGCCTAGTTTAAAAATAAGGACAACCCCCAGACCTTCAGAACTGATAGTATGGTCCTAGCTGGTCTCAAGACTTTTTTCTTTTTTTCTTCCAGTATCACCAGCGTATAGATCCGGAAAAGCAAGCTGGCCAACCTCAGGGACAAATGATAGAAGGGAGTAGCCCAAAGGGAGCAGTCCTGACTGCATTTTTTGAGCTAGGATATTAAAACAGACCTTAGGGACCAAAGGCTTAGTGTGACAGGGCTTTTGTTTTATGTATTTGTTTGGGGTTTCTATTTGATCTCTTTTTTGACCTTATCTGTTATGCTGCACCATGTTTCCATCATTTCCCCTGTTCCCTTCTGTTTCTGGCTTCTGCTGCAGTTTTGTCTATCTCAGTGATAGGCAGAGAAGGTTCAAGTACCCTGTGGGAGGAAGCTGGGTGGCCTCAGGGCTGATTGCACAACCTGCTTGTGGCTCCATGTCCTGTTCTGCTACATTATTTGCTGTTTGGGTTTGACCTGAATTATCACCCTCTGTGTCTGGTGGCCAGTGGGTAAAGGAAAACATGAGAATTACTACAATATTATAAAAATATAATTCAACATCTTGAGGTTGGCCAGTGAAGAAGCAAGGATATGGGGCTGGATCCTGAAACAGCATTCTTGGCTGGGTGAAATGGTTGTGAGCAGCATTAGGTAATAAGTTTGTGGGGAGAAACAAATGATTATGAAAGAAAACTTCCGGTGATTGAGAAAAGATAAATTGTTTCTGTACAATAAAATGCAAATAGAATAAAGCTTTCTGCCTGTCTTGTTAAATACATTCTTCTGGGTGGCGGTTAATGCTCTTGTTAACACCCCATCTACCTAAGAGTACTTCACAGAACATGTTGTAAGTAGATTTTTCTATAATGCTCATTCCTGAATGTATTAAGTTTTAGACTCCTTTAATTCAAGGTTTTCGGGGGGGGGGGGGGGGGGGGG
>JAYECN010460787.1:0-19050 GCA_035222435.1 Microcambeva ribeirae
TTTTTTTCTTTTAAGATAAGCCAGTCAAATATTTATGTTGATAAATGTTAAAGTTTCATGAACTTTCCCCAGCAGCTTTTTATGCTACTATTTCCAAAATGCTTTTGAGGGCTCTCTTTCAAGTATAGCTGCTAGATAACAACCTCAGAAATAGAACAAAAAATTTTATGTTATTGCCTTGCTCCTGATTTCTATCTATCAGCAACTATCTGCAACTTCTCTCCTCTAAATCTTTAAGACACATTACTACATTAAAAAAAAAAAAAAACTATGATTGTGTAATACTACATAAACGCATGGAGAGGACAGTATGGAGAAATATATAAAACATATTAAGTTGCTAGAAACAATTCAAAAGGATGGTTTTATGCTGTTAGTGTCCTCAGAAAATTAGTTTTATTAGTAGAAAAAGATTTATTATCATCAGCTGTTAGAAGAACATGCATTATTCCATGAAAACCTTCAGTCAGATTTCCCAGATTAATAATCTGGTCTGATGCAAATGGTTTGGTGAGTGAGATATCATATAGCACACTAGAACTTACAAATTAAAACATTTTGGGAAAGGTGCATCATTATTTTTCATCAAATAGAATTAATGTGGAAGAGTATGATCCCATATTTTTAAATTCCATAATGCTACTTTTAGATAAGTTATTTATATAAATTCTGTAACAAAAATATATTCTCTCTTAAAAATGCACATATGAAGCTGTGCAGCACTTACCCCGTTTAACAGGACGATTAGCTACAGTAAACATCTTCATGGCAATAGAAAAGTCTTCCAGGTTGTTTGTAAACTTGCAAAAGGTCTTGAATTCCTCCAAACTGATATTCTGGAGTATTACAGAATTCAGATGATATATATTGAATAATATATTAAAATCTTAGTAGATCTATTTCCTTAGAAATGCTTGGACTTAATATTTAGATGTGAATCTGCTTATGCATCTTCAGTGTTTTTATTTCTCAGCTGAGACTTTATCACTCCTCTTATTTGCATAAAATCATTATGGAAAAGCTGCAATAATTCATTCCAAAACTAATTACACTTCTGTGTATTCAAGTGAAAAACCTGTACTTAAAAATGAGGAAGCAAAGTATATTTATGTACCAACCTCGCCTGCATGAATTCTGTCTTTCACATTTTGCCAGTAAATTTCATTGTTTTCCTCATCAGTGAAATACAGCAACCATTCCGCAAAGTCTTCCTTCCTCATGACGTTGAGGCCCTTTGAAAACTGTATGAATTCCATTTCTTGTACTTCTGTTTGCAGATTTTCCATGAATCTAAGTGGAAGCAAACATTACCCAACAGTTGCTACCTGCACCACTTCATCACTGCTCCTGCCTTAGCTACTAAATGTAGCAGACACTAACGCCTAACCACACATGCTACCCACATCTGGGTTTCAAAGTTTGTTGATGTAATTTTACCTGTTGGTACTGCTTTCTTTCCACTGCTGCATTTTGGTCATTATACCAGTAGGGTGCTCTCTAAGTCTACGTGCACAGCTTGCTGCTGCTAAGATATTTTACAGATGCACCTGGTATATAGTTTTTGCATATGGAAGAAAAATGTTTAAAAATGTGTGGATAATTATATAAACCTACTGAAGAGGCAGTACTGAAATGAGTGAATGAATGAACGAATAAAAAAGGACACAAGAAGTAAAGGCCCGACACGATTTATGAAATTTCATATTAGTCAGAGAAGAATGAAAAGGTTGGAAAACACAGGGAAAGATGAAGCTCTAATAAACAATAGCAACATAAGCTCAAACTAGAAAGGTGACAGAAGGAAAATTGAAATCATCTATACTGGAAAAGATGTCTAAAAGCCTCAAAGATTATATCTGCAAAGAGGGGTTTGGCAACCAGGTCTCCACTCAGGAGAGACTGGATTAGCGAGGATTATAGCTGACATGGGCAGAGTTTGGGAGAGAGCATAAAAGTGCTGTCACGGCGTCTGGGAAGGTGACGAGAATAGCCTGAAAAAGGGAGGTGTGAGGATCAAGGTTTTTAGGATACATCTTTTTGTTTTAGGGAGAAAAGAGAGAGTAACACACAAAGCAAGTAACAACCTGCAGGCACAGAAGCTACCACTGCAAGCAGAGCTGTGGCTCTGAGTTTTCTCAGTTTGCTTTGCATGGCCACAAAAACAAACAAAAAAACAACTCAATGGTGTGTGTGAACTGTTTGACAATTCTTAACTTAGAAATGGCACAATGGAAAAATAAGTGATATTATAATGGAAGAAAAGGCTAAACCCAGACCGACGCTTGCCAGGGTATTCTCGCTGTAGCTACAGCGCTTGCTGCAGTGAGTTGCAGTGAGACAAAGTGATTAGCTGCAGGAGAGGACAGCTGAGTGTCCCTGCAGCAAAAACGAGTAGAGGCTCATTTGCTTGACAGTATTTGCATGGCCTCTCTGGATTTGAATTCTTTTCCCTGAAATTAAGGCATTTTAGTCCGTGCAACTATCTTTAGCTCTTTAATGAGATCACTTGGACAATTAGTAGCTTGAAGCTCTGTGCAGTCTGCAAGGAGTTAGCTGCAGACTGCTGCTGCAGCAGAAGCTCTCTTGTATTTTCTTCATGATGATTAGAGCTTCGTATGCAAGTAAAGGGCTGAGCAAATGCTTCATTGCTCAGGGCACGCAGGTAAAGGAGAGCCTCACAGTGGAAGCGATGTTAAGTGGCAGCGTACAGTTCTATGAACACAGCGCCAAGGAGGGGTATGGTGCACTCTCTCATTTTATATGGAGATATCTGGTCCAACAAAATGGGTCTACAGGACTTCCATGATACACTCAGTCACTGAGGCACATTCCTCCACGGTCCACCTTAGGACTTGGCTCCCTTTCAAGTCTCACAAGCGGATGAGATCCCACAGAAGGCACTTGCTGGGCAGATGGGAAGGAGAGCCCCTCGCCTTACGGAGCCGCCAGGGCTTCCTGGCAGCTTGCAAACTACCCTCGACTTTTCAGAGGCAGGTGGAAGGGCTACAGGGTGAGGGGCTGCCTTTGGAGTGTGGGTGGCAAGGTCTGGGGAATAGGGAGGACCTGGCACATGGTGGGTCGACAGCTGCATCTTCAACTGCAGCCCCCGATGCCTGGTCTGAGGAAGCAACTGCTGCTGAAAGGGCCATCGCTCTCAGAAATTGTGCATACAGGGAAACAGGACCCAGGTGGCCTGTGTAGCCCCATGTATCAGTCAGATGAAAGGTACAACAACCTAAAGAGGAAAGAGAAGGCTTTGGCCATGGCATTTCTAACATGCAAGGGCTTCGGCAGCCTCTTCAAGTCTGCCAGAGGATGAAGTGCTGCATTTCCCCTGTCCTGCTGCGGTTTTGTCTTTCTCAGGCCTGGGTTCTTGCCCGTTCTAGTTGCCTCGAGGCACTGACACCACATACTTCCATTTGCCTGATAACCACGCATCTTACTTTACTTACTACTTATTTAGGCACAAGAAGAATCCAGGGAGTATTTCATTTCACCTTGCAGGCTTGCTCCTGGCAAGGTGGAACAGGAAGATTTCATGCAGTGCTAAATACCATTTGGAGCAGAAGCTGAACTGTGCAATTTAAAGTTCAGATGTGATAGTCTCCCATATTACAAAAATTACAATATTATGAAGCATCACATCGGCATTCTAGGTGATTTTTATTCCCAGATGTGAGAGTTAAAAATCCTAATGACTTTTTTTTCTTTGTTAGAGAAATTTATTAAAAGTTATGTTTAATAACTTTCTAGTTAGAAAGTAAAGCTTGATATTAATATGCCTAAGACACTACTAGGGATATTTGCTTTTGTACCTTCTGAATCACAATGTGATGAGTTTCCGCTAAAAATTTCTTGAAATTTCTTCAGATATTGGGCAAAACAAGCAGAGAAATGAAACTCCTGCTCTCCTGCGATCAATAGGAGCTTGGCCGTGGGAGCTGAGGTCCAGTGGTCCAGAACTTGACCTCAGATGTGCTCTACAACTCCACAGTAATTACACTGAGGACACTAACACTACAGTAGCTGACAATAAAAGTAAGTCCTAAGAGGACTTAAAAAGTTTACGAAAAAAAAGAAAAGGGTAAATTCTTAATTTTAAAGATAGTAAAAAGGGAAGAGACAGCACTTTAAGATAGCCTGCTTTATCCACACTCTTTAAAACATCCACATTGAAGGCTAACGGCCAAATTTGTTATCCTGTTTAAATAGCCCCCCGAAACCTTATCAGGATTTAAGCCCTCATTTTGCAATGTGCTTTGCAAACCTAAAGAAAGAGGGAGTCTCTCAAGACTTTCTGGCAACTCACCTCTCAGAGAAGTGAAAATGTAATAAAAGTGAGGGCACCTCAGGAATACAGTTATTCTCCCAGAATGAAGTGCTAGCTGTGTATATTCTTTATGGCAAAGGAAGCGTTAAGGGAAGTTCCCCCTGCACCCCTTGACCTGTACTAAAAATTTGTACAGAGCTTTAATACTCAGATACGGAACTGGCCAATGCTTGTGGCACCATGTGTAGGCAGGAGAAGCAAGAACAATATTGTGGTGGATGCATCACCTCCACATCTGAGCTGAGCTGGGGTCCTCTTTGGACACTGGAGACCTGCTGAAGATCAGTCCTCTCTGCAGGAAAGGTCTGCTACATCCCAGCTGCAAGGCTGCCTCTTTGCAAATCTGACTTTACAAACCACAATGTAGAAAATCTAACATGGACTTAACCATAAGCTTTAAAGAACTTCACATACATCTCATAAATTCATTTTGAAAGCTGCAAGCCAGCTCATGAATCTGTTTTCAGAATTACAGCAAAAAAGCACTTTGATTTAATGTCCTCAGAATTTTCCAACTCAAACATAACAAAATTACTCACTTTCGCTTATAAACATTCTGTAGAAACTAATCAAGCTTTTACTGTGGTAGGTATATAGGAAAAGAAGAAATGGAGATTCTTCTTAACCTTGTTACTATTTGGGAAATGTTCAAATTCAGCTGCAATGTGAATATATAATCACAAAGCCAGATTTTACTCTCTTCCAATTCCTCATTGTCTGATACCGGCTACATGTGATGTAATCTCTAAGTGCACTGGGGGGTTATATACATACATATACTTGTATCTGTGTGAATGTATCTGTACACACAGACAAGTAAGGGGGTGACCATAAATCTCTTTTTGCAAAGCACTTCTAAATCCCTTGATAAAAATCACCATAAATGTATAAGCTATCACCACAACAGAAGTACTGCTGCTTCATGAGGCTTCTTGGAAGACATTCTGCATTTGTGCATCAGCATAAACATAGAAAAGCACTGAATTTCGTCACTCGCAGTGTGGTCCCTTCTTGGTCATTCTGGTTTCTTACATGAAAGGCTTCAAATGAAATGGAACAAGAAATTTCAAAATTTCTGAAAGCGCAGAACAGGACAGGTAAATAAAAGGCTCCTACGGTTACAGAACTTTTGGTTGCTTGAGCCAAAGCAGAAAATAAAGAGGAAACAATGAATAAAGAATATTTCTGGTGTATAATTCTATTAATGTATATGAAGTTTTGAAGCAAACAAATCAGGTAAGAAAATACTGTGAAACAGATCTGAGAGATGCCCATTTTTTAACCATACCAGGAAATAATCTTTGCAAGCCATTTGCAAACCAAAAAAAAGTACAGCCATTACAGGGGTTTCTTTTTGTACTTTTCTTTCCATACGCTGTACTTCTTTCTTTCTTTTTTTTTTTTCTTCCCTTCAAGTGGATTGTGAGAGATTTAAGCTTGTTTGGGGACAGGCAGGAAAAAAAAAAAGGCGGTTGTAAACTCTTTTGGGAGTAAATTACTGTCTCCTATTTATTTGGGATTAGACATGCTTAAATAAGATCAGTAAGGGGCTTTTTCAGAAAAAAAAATGTGGCTGTCAAGAAGCAATACTTGCTAATACTATTAAAACTAAATAGTTTTCTACCCAGAAACAAGAATACATACAGCATTACTGAAATTCAAAGTACAACTGAAACACCATTGGAAGGAAAATATGGTTTCTATGTATCAAAAAATACGGACAACTAACATGCATGAAAGAAAGTCTGGGATTCCAATGACTTTCTGGGCTTGTGTTTGAAATCTGCCTTCTATAAGATGGGATTTGATATTAGAGGATGACGCTATGGCTGCGATGTAAAACTCAGCGATAGTTGGCTGAAATTGAATTTTTTTCAGGTCCTCTGAGAAGAAAGTGTGACCTGCTTACAGCCCCTTGTATTACTGTTGTTTTATAGCATATTAGCTCTTGTAGAAAAACAAGCTTTCACATTGTGTTTGTCTCTGAACCACCTTTACTAGTGACATATGTCAATTTACTCCAGAATAATTCTGATTAACACCACCTAACGTTGTCAGGGAAACTGGCTGTTGCTTTTGAAGTTCTGAATGGTGACATTAGGGACAACACATCTGGCTAGAAATTATGTAGCGCCTCTGAGCTGAACATGTGTTCCTTGAATCAAGATTACGATGCTAAGCTTTAAGACCTCTGAAACCTCCTTGTTCCTACAGGAAGGGAGTGGGATGGTGCTTCTTTGATTGTTTCTCCAGCTTCGAAGCAGGCCCAGGTGAAGCTGCAGAGAGAGACAGGGATCCTGCCACTAGATGCCTGCTGCTCAGCAGAGACAGACAAGGATGCGTGAACCATCTGTGATGACTGCCAAGAACCACACGCCAGATGGAGATGGCCAGAGCACTACGTGCTTACACATCCTCCCTCTCTCCAGTCAATGTGTCACCTGTCTTTGGGGCTGCAGGATGGAGGCAGGAGAGCTGGCTTACAGCAGCTTTGCCTTGCCTGAAGAGCTGGAGATGGTTTCTGTCATCTTTGTGCCATCGGAACGTAACGAAAGCAGAAAAGGGCAAACTGTTTGCTCTGATATATTGTTGCTCTGATATTTTTTAAGTCATTGGACAGTGGGTTGAAAGAGTCAGACATCACTGGTGTACATGAAGATACAGATGGTTACACATTCACAAAAGGATATTTTCAAGTCAGCCAGAGAAACTGAAAAGGGAGCATGATTAAAATATATGTAAGTAATGAGGTGAGAACATTAGTCTCCGCTTTCTGAATTCCCTTATAAGTACAATGAATTTCCACAAAGAAAGCATTCCTGGGATTTTTTTTTTTTTTTTTAAGTTTCGAGGACTCTGCAGCACAGTGCTCTCTGTATATTTAAGTAATGTGACAAGTTTTAGTGTGTCCTAATCAAATTTAATCATCCCTACTTTCTAATAGGTACAATGCTGATCAATGAAAGGCTTTCTAAGCAAGAACTTGGAAAATGATAAAAGCATTTACCATCATTATTTTCTGCTTTTGACAATGATCTATGTCTATGCAGCTCATCAGTCATCTCTTGTAAAAACAGCATGGCACTTTGATCAAACAGCCAACAATAGCTTCCCGTGTAAGGTAAAATGTTATGAGCGGCCCTCAGACAGAAATCACATTTTCTCTGAACAATAGGAACCCAGAAATGATGTGCTTGATTTACTAGCAAATAAAAATCATGTGAAAAGTGATATCTTCACACAGGTTAAAAAGACACTGATCCTTTTATTCACCTTTCTGTGTGTTAAACAAACTTGGCTGTCATGTTGCCACTGACATGGAGTGTACTCACAGTGATAAAGAGGCACATTCCAGCTCCATGAAAAATAACTGCCACTGTTGAAAAATTACCTGCATTAAACCTTACACTTATCCCACAAAATTTAAGAGCAAGATGTGGGAGTTTGATTTTGATTACAGGCCTCTATCTGTGTGGTAGGCAAAGGTCTTTAACCTGCATGTTCTGAATGTATTAGGTGCCTAGTTTTATCAATGTCATGCCTCATCGGGTCAACGTGGGATTTTATCTAAAACCTGAGGCATTCCAGTTTACACTATATATGCAAACAAAACCTTTTACTGGTGCTCTCTGTCTTTTGTTTCATTTAGAGGACCTATGGTATAGAGAAGAGAGCTGTAGGCATCTAAGATGTATTTTAGTCATTTTGTTTTCTATTAGTTGAGGTCTTCAGAAGAAAGAAGTTGTTTATTTGAAGACTGGTATGTGCCTGAGTCAGTGCAGTGGAACTCTCTGTAGTGTCAGGAAAATTGTCACTCTTCCTTTTTTTACTGTGGCTTTGCCAAAACCTCTACTGATTGCAACAATATCTGTTTTTAAGAGAGCCGACACAGATTCCCCTGCTTCTGAATATAAACTGAAATACACATATTATCCTGACATATTTTCGCAGATCACAAACAACTGATTATTTTTGTAGAAAAAGCACTAGTAATGTCGATGCATCTTCTCTTGATGCTGTGTTACAAGATGGGTGTCAAGATGCATGCGGGTATTTGGGCACTTAACTGTCATTTTTCTCAACGAAAGAGCATTTGGACTCCCAACTGCACATGGGAAGATGTGGTCTCTTGAACTGAATGATTCCCTATATCAGACTTAGAACTTTTTATTAACTTCTGATTTTACAAAGCTTACAGTGAAATAGGTTGGTATGAGATGGCCTGCGACGTGCTTCAGGGAGCAGGGCTCCCTCAGTGCTTCACTGCACTTTCAGTTGGATACAGTGTTTACCTTCTGGCTTAATCCCAGTCCTGACTCGAGTGCTGTGAAGTACCTGCATGGTGCCCGTACAAAAGCAGATAAAAGGATAAAAGGATAGAAGAAAAGGCTTGGTTGAAGCCTGCACAGAAGCTGGAACGTGAAGTGAGAAGCTGCCTGTGTCCTACCACAAGAGCCAGCGGGAGGGGGCAGGGTGTAGGTCTCACCTGTTTTCTGTTGATTAGCAGTCCCTGTTTTGGAGATTTGACCACGAAGAAGAAAAATGCTCCTGAGTCATCCTGCCCTGAACGCTGCCATCGAGCGGCTGGCAAGAAGGGCAGCCCCAGCCCTCCCGGCCTCCAGGGCAAGGGCTGCGTTTGCGCTCACCGTGGTGCCCAGCCTCTCCTGTGGGCAGCGTGGAGCTGGCAAGTTACCCAGGCAAAACCATGAAGAGCCTCCTGCCTACTCACCTGCTTAGTGTCCGAGCAAACTCTGTGAGAGGCCAGATTAATCCCTGTGCTAGTGCAAAATACGGGGAGAAGGAGCAGGATTGGTTGGTTAGACTCGTGAATCTGAAAAATACCTGAAAAATTCAGAATAGCGAAGCTTTTCCTTTCCTTCTCTTCCGAAGAAATGTACCAGCAGCACAGTATTAACATCAGAGTCTTCCAATTCTGCTCCCTACAAAACAAAAAGCTACGTTTAATTATTATGCACTGAATGATTACTGCTATCTATTTAACACAGATCTTGAAATATTTTGAACTAAAATTTTACAAGACATCACTGTAATTTAATTACCATTCGCAAAGCTAGCGCAAACCTCAGAGTTGAACAACTCCTCCACATGAATGGGAAGCAATGCATTATATGTTCTGCTTCTAATATATCCTCTACAAGGACTGAATATTACCTTTTGTCTATTTTATTAGAACTTATGAGATTGCAAGTTACATTTTTAAAAAGATTGACACCTAACTGAATACTAATGTTAAAAAGTCCACATCTTTGTAAAAAGGTGTTTTAATGAGATCTTTCAGATTTGTTATAGTCATTTGCAAACTTTGTTCTGTAACTACATTCATGACTTTATGGAACAAAACCAGACAGACATATTCCCAGCGTTCTATCATAATATGTTTTATATGGCTTCTTTCCAGATTTCTTATTTTTTTCCATATTTTATTTAATCTGATAAAAAGTTCTGCAGAAAAAAGGATGCATATTATTTCAACTCAGAAATCGTTATCAGCATCTTTAACAAGCCTAAAACCACACATAATGCTGGATATCTGTTTTGTTCTTCTTTCAGCACTAGCATTGTGGCATTTCTTTGAACGCAACAAAACACTAAGAAACTTGAAGAGATTTTTTTTTTGTTAAGTCTGGAGGGATTTCAACAAACTCTTCTTATGACATCTAAATAGCCTCCATGTCTTTTATCTGGCTGAAGAGGTAAGATGAAAGACAAGAGTCTATTCATAAGATTTAATACTAATGGTTATTTAGCTTTCAGCATCATCAATAACAAGTTCCATTAGTTCACTGTGTGCTTCATGCTTACTGCATATGTGACACAATATTTTATCATTAAAGAGTAACATTCCTCGTTTCTACTGCAAGTCACAATTCACTAAATGCCAGTGATACGAAGTAAGCATGAATGAACCTAGAAAAGACCTTTCATGTTATATGTAAACTGCACTTATTGAACTTTAACGTTTAACTGTAGGCAATGAATATTTTAATACCCACAAGGTCCATGCTTCTCAAGTTTAAACAGTTGACATTATGAAGACGACTGATATATAAAGATTCCCGTATGCTTATTTGAAAGTCAAAAACAAGGCAGAGTTTCGTATGAAGAAACAAAGGAGAATCAACACATTTCTCACTGGAGCAAATTTCTCATCTGCTTTTTGTTCTTTTGGTTTACATATTTAAATGAAGCTTGAAAAATGCTTCATTTCAATAAAAAAACACTGAAGTAACTTTTAGAGCTGAACTCCTGATTACTTGATTTAATGCTTCTAGTAACTCATTTAACTATGATTCCATCTCAAAATTGGTGTTGCACTGAAAGCATGCTGAAAAACAAGGTTTAAATAATTTTAAAAACTAGGTCTGCAACAGAAAAAAGCTTTTTCTTTTATTCAGGTTTCTGTAGTTACAAGCTAGAAGACATACAAACAATACCTATCTCATCTTATCTAAGATGACAAAGCCTATCCCTGGATTTATAACAAATATGCACCTACTTGTTGGCTACCCTCTTTATCAGTCAAAATTCCAATGTGGAACTGGCAGATGTCCAAGCACTATGTTAGAGTTAAATGTATTTTAAAACTACAAAACAGTACATTTCTTTAATACAGAATATGCAATAGGAAACCAGAGAGACTACAGCTTGAGGGTAAAATTTCAAAAAAAAAAAAAAAAAAAGAAAAAAAGAAAAAAAAAAGCTTTCACTAGGGTTAATGCTATTAAAGTACATGTTAGTACATAATTCCTTTTTGTCCACAGAATCATTAGGCGCTTTTGCTGCTGAACTGTATAAATTAGTACCAACATGACAAATCTTTGTTAGAAGATAATGAGAGCTCTATTAATATTTCCAACACCTCACCCTCCTGAGCTTGGTGAAAGAATAACTTACACTTGGAATGTCTCTCTTGGCAATGAGAGGGAAGTGGTAACCTAATCTTATAGCTGGAAAAAAGACCAGACTCCAACTTTCAGTCACAGAGCCACCACCTAAATTTAGAGAAATTTTGTAGTCTGATGTGTCTGGTGGCTTCAGCCCTTGGCAGGTGCCCCACAGCCCCTTCCTGAGCTTACAGAGAGGAAGCCCAAGTATGGGCCAGGGAAGGGATTGGGGCAAATTGTGAGTCTTACCCTGATGGGAACATGAGTTGGGGTGCACACATGGGTCTAGACTGGGGAGCTCAGATGTGTCCTGGGTTCCCTTGTTCAGGCAGAAAATCACCGAGACCAAGCTCTGACGGCACACAAGTCTATAGGAGCTAATGAACACATGTGTACGCATTACAGATATAAGCTTACTTTTCTGTAGTATCTTTAACTCCAGGTACACTCTTCAAAAGCATCATGAACTGCCAAATTATGCAGTTCTTCCATTTTAAGCAAGATCAGATAACACATTTACTTCTTTGTTACATTACACAGACTGGTAGAGCAGAAGGTGCACGCTGCAAACACTGAGGCCCAGCTCAGACCTAACCTTGCAGTTCTCCTCTGAGCTTCTGACGTTTATGACTTGATAGTGCAGCAAGTAGCAGCAAGTGCCCCAGAGAAGCAACTTAGCACATAGTGAGATGGCTTTTCAGAAAAATGTACCTAAGCAATTTTCAAAACCTCTCTGAGCTGTTAATAGATTGACTGTCTCTAGACTCTTACCACCTTTCACTGCAGAATTCAGTAGAGGCATGACTGGAAATTATTAAAATCTGTAATATGTTCCTTGTTCTCTTACTTTCTGCCTGGAAGATAATGTTCACTGTGCAATGTCCTGTTTTGGTGGAAAATTTAAAAATAACACACATTTTGGATTTAATTTTTTGGTTAAGACAGAGAATAAGCAAATGAAGGACTGGGAAAGAAAAGAGAGTCAAAGAGAAAAATATTTTTGCTTCTATCTGCTAACAATGACCTGAATCTTTCTAAAGTTAAGACCAAATCTTTCCTTTTTTTTTTTTTTTTTTTCCAAAGAGGTCTCTTCTCTTCTCTGAAATGTTACTTGTTTTTCAGCTGCTAGGTCAGGTTTCTATCCCTTGGGGCAGTCTAGTCTTCAATATAGAAAGTTCAGCCTCTCGAGCACTGCTTGAAAGAATGAAGACTCTGAATTTGGAGTCTCCAAGATGTTGGGATATATCCCAAAATTCAGTTCTTGGAAGTAGTTTCTGAAGACATATCCATTATGATATTAATCCTACCAGGCACAGCAAGCCAAAAGAGTTGTAACCGGACACACAAACTAGTGACAGTGGGAGATGCGGGTCTCCAGCCCCAGCGGAGCGCAGAGAGCCTGAAGCGGGCCCCAGAATGAACGGCATGAAATTTGATGCTGTAGCGGCTTTAATCCTGAAAATCTATACCAATGTTTTAATGCAGTGCAAAGCACTTTCTCACTAGGTAGACTTTAAGAACATACCAGCTCTGGTACAGACAGGCTAAGCTGTGTATATATTTGTTTTCTACCGAGGGTGTAACAGACAATACCTGAGATCTGCTGAATACTTTTCCAAACAATAAATAATATCTAGCATTCAGCAATATCTGTCATTCCCACTCTCTGAAGATTGGTTGTTCTCTAGTGACAACTAATGCCATGGAATTGGCAGGCTGTACAGCTAGTGCCTTTACCAAGGCAGAAAACGTGACTTAGTTCTCACGTTAACGTCCTTCCAGCTTTCAGCACCTCACCCAGAGTTCGGCATCAATTCAGCCGGACACACAGCGTAAGAAAGGTGTCCAGCCACACAGGCTAAACGCTTATCTGGGAGCAAATGCTTGCGGAGATGCTTTGTGATAGCACCAGGAACAGGTTCAGACTGTCTTTGCTGCCAGCAGGCTGGGGGGGACTGAACGCGGCGGTGCCGAGGCCGGGGGGCGGTGCTGAGCGCTGTGAAGCCGGGGGCGACCCGACCGCTGCGCTGCTGCTACCTGGGAAGCAGCTCCCACGCTGGGCTGGGCACAGCCCCTCACAGAAATTCAGTCTCTCTCCCTGTCACACCAGATTTTAGAAATATCAATTTCCCTAAGAAACAGAGAACTCAAAACTAGGAACCCCTAGGGAGATACTGTGCTCTAGGCAGTACATTCTCCTGATTAATTTGGCCTCAAAGGTGAACCAAAAACTTCTCTTTTTTTGCTTAAATCTCTTTGCTCTCTAGGCTAAAACAACCTCCAGGTTAACTGTAACCAACTTCTCCCTCCCAGCGTGAGTGCGGGCGCCAAACTATGCCGCATCTGCTGCCTTCTGACATTCCTAATAGCCGGAATGCCCGCTGCAGATACGTACTCTTGGCAGCATTTACAGTTTATTCCGATTAATTTTCATAACTAAATGCATTATTTAGACTTGAGAGATGAGGGGTAGATTTTACCATCTGGAATGAAGGACTGGAGCGGCCGATGCATCTGGTGATTGTGCATCTTCCTGGGCCTGCCACAAGGCCGCACGGATACCCAGCCCCTGCGGGTAGGCAAGTGAAGGGGCCTCGCACTAGGCGAGGTAGCAAAGACTAAAGGGGTAACCTTGTCTTACACACCTGCAAAATGGAAAGGGAAGTGACGGCAGCCGCGGTGGGGCTCCAGATACACTCTCACGGAGACAAATTTCACTATCAAAGTCAAATTCAATGTACTTCAATGTACATAGATACAGAGAAAGGTGTCAGAAAGATGTTTCTTTGTCTCTCTTGAGGCTACAATGTCCTCAGAGCACCTGGAAAAGTCCTTGTCTGTGAGGTAAAACAATGGCCCGGCTGTTTTTTAATAGCTTTAATGTCTTTAACTGTCCCAGAGCCTTGGTCCTTTACGGGGTTTACCTGCCAGGAGAGCTTCCTTCAAAGCATGCAGGAACAGAGCAATGCTCCTGGGTTTAAAGTATTTGAAAACTTTTCAGCAGAACTCAGTGTTAACCTGCTGATACAAATCACACGTGTTTATGTTGGAGAAGACAGGCCAGAGAAATGTGTTTTACACCTGACGTGAAAGGTGACAAGATTTACGACACAGCTTTAGGGGAATATTCATCTTAGTGCTGGACCAGACTCTTGGAAAATTCTATGTGCTGCAGAGTGTTCCTCCCTTCCTCCCTTCCGTTTAGGTAGCCTTTAGCTACTCCGGGCCCAGGGCATGGCAGACTTTGAAGCAACAGATACAAAGAATTACATTTATTAGAGATTCAGCACAGGTGGACAGGTCAAGCTGTCCACACCGTCTGTGTGGCTGAGAAGATACAATGCAATGCTAAAATGTCTGAAGGCTTAACGTGCAAGTATAAAAACTGTACGTGGTGACAAATGTATGTATCGCTGACACCACTCAGTAATCTTGAGACAACCCCTCTCACCCACCAAGGAGAGGAGCTGAAACAACTGATGCATTTTAAATAGGAAAATATCCATGGGTGCGCTTAAAAGTACATTGCGTATAGTCAGACTGAATTTTAGCTCAAAAGCTTCTGTTTAGAGGAGGTTAACAGCTGTGTGCCCAAGTACTAGTTGAATGTTTTACAAAACATGCAAATGAGATACTTTGTAGGCAAATGTGCTCATTATGGAATTCAGAACCATATACTTAATCATTCAGAAACTAGATGTAGCACATAATATTTTCCAACATGAATTCCGTTTCAAGAACAAATATAGAACTTGAGAGTCATTCCTTTCCTAACAGTAAAGAAAATTAATTTCTAACTTTAGCCATTACACCAACAAGAGGTATCGAAACTGCTTGTTAACTCATTAATCTAAATTGAGGGCCCCAGGAGCAAAGTCCCTGGCCAGAAGGGCCGGTCTGTCCTCCCGGAACCTGCACCCGGCAGCGCTGGTTTCGCTGCCCGCACAGCAACACAGCCCACGCTGCTGCAGCTGCCCTCTACGAACTGAGGGGCACGAAGGAAAGGAAGGAACAAGGACTGCTAACTGTGCTTTCTGAAAATACCCCACACGCCTGGCGCTCGTGCACTTTAACGCCCGAGAGCTGCTCCAGGCAAAGCGCCCGCGCTGGGCCTCTGCGTGAAGCGTGTTGGAGCACTCAGCAGGACGTCCCGCGTGAACGTGGGACGAGTAACTCAAAGCATCAGCAAAAAAGACAGCGGTACAAAGACCCCAGTACAGCGGTACAGCAGTACAGCAAACAAGAACTGCTTTTCCTAACACAATATATCCACGAATATTGAGTGGTGTCTGCAAACTGTAAATGAACACTGGTACATACTAGACGGGGAGCATACCTGGATATATCTAAATTAGTTGTTAAATAACATTATATATTAATATACTACCATATTAATATCATTTAATCTAGTGGTTAAATAAAGTTACAGACTTAAAACTTTTTCATAGCTGAGTGGCATATTCTCATCTGGTATCAGAGGCAATCTTGGAATTATTTTGAAAGCAAACTCTTATGCAAACTGTGACAGTGGAAGTTGTGGAAGTGCAGAACTATCCTGAACACCAAACTCCTCTTGCACTAGCCAAGAAAAAACATATGCATTGCCACTGCATTGTATACAAACAGATTCACTGCCTATAGAGAACTTCTTTGTGAGAGACAGACAAAGGTGTAAAGTAAAAACTAAAAAAAGGAGAAAAAATATAATTCAGACTTTGCTCAATAGAAACATAGAGAACAGAAGTATTTCAAGACAGCTGTTCTCCCTGCATTATTTAATTCATTTCTGAATAACTATAATTCCATTTGTAATCTGCTAATAATTGTATCAAATAATATTCTCATTAAAACTATTTCAGATTTTTTTTTTCAGTTGAGATGAAATTTTAAGCAAGACAAAAACAAAATAGAGGCATTCAGGTTCAGGTATTTAATTAGCTTCCACTAAGCTTATGTGTCATGGCTAAATCTGTCCAGCTCTATCAAAGTTTCTGGGGAAATATTACCCCACGGTGTGCACTCATGCAGAATAAAGATCCTTTTCCTTCGCTGTTGGGGCAGTTCAGTCTCAGCTGAAACTGGTTTTGAAGAGCAGACAACCCTATTAATCCTAGCTACTTTAATCTGGTGATTGATGAAAGGATTCAAAAAAAAAAAAAAAAAAAAAAGAGATGGCTGTTACTCAGTCAAACGAATTTCAGCAGATTGCCATAGGGATAGCAAGGAAGCCAATACCTTCATGCAACAAAAGACAATTTTTGTATATGCCTAATTAGACAACAAAGGTGCAAGCAATGCTGCCCCTGCCATTTCTGCCCCCAGCCTGGTGAAAAACTAAAGTACAAGAGCTGGACCTATTCTTTGCAGGTACTGCCGCTGCACAGTTGGTTTATAAACTGTGCCTAAGTTTGCTATTGAATGCTTCCACCATCAGCAGTTTCTGACCTTTGCCTGATTATTTTTCAGGGTAAGACTGGAAGAAAACCTGTGGTGAGAAAAATATCCTTGAAGAGCCTCGTCCAGTTCAAGCACACAACAGAAGCTGTGCTGCTGCTGCAGGCAACCTGTCCTGGAGTCACAGACGGAGTGAATCCATCTTTTCCCCTGCCTCCCGATTTAGCAGCTTCTTATGAGGCATTTTCAGCCTGCTGGGGGCCCCCCTCTCCATTCTCCAGTCTCCAAGCTGTGGACCAGCTTATTTCTCTGTTGGGCAGAGCCTGAAGGAGAAGTGAGAGGTGGCAGAGGCTGCCTGAAGGAGAGGGAGGTTCCACTGGTGCCGCCTGGGGAGAAGCAGCCAGAAGAGAGAAGGATTTACCTGCTGCTTTCATCAAGGATACACATCAGCCACTTCCTGTGGTCTGCAATTCAGTGAAGCTTTGGATGCAACCGGAACTTGTATTCTGTGGTTCCTCCTTCTTCAGGTCTGGATTTAAGCCCTTTCCTTTCAGAAGTGGGACCAACTAAAGCAATCCCTTCATTTATCAGCTCACAAACAGCAGTTATACTGCAAAACCACTCAAACTAAGCTGATACTGACTGTAGCAGCTACTGCCTTGGCACCACAGGATTATGAAAGTTTAAGATACTGATTTTTATTTTGAAACCTTTTTTTTCTCAGGTGGCAATACAGTGTTCTTCCTGAGTTCTTCATAAATAAGAGAGGTTTTTTACTTTGCAGAAAGTAAATAATGAAGTGACTAAACAGTAATAAAAACCATTAATTGCACATATTTCATCAGAAGATTCAGAAGTGAAGCACATTTTTCTTCTCCTGTTAAAAAGCAGAGTTGACAAATCAGGTGCTTTCATTTAATTGAATCCCTAACACTGATGCTTATATATCCATGTAAAAGCTCTGAAAAAAATAACAAAGTTCACAGAAAATATGACAGTGTCTTTCAAAAGAAAATGCTAAGTGCATGACTTTCATACCTGGAAAATTGTCTCGCTTCCATCTGTTTTCAAATCATCTTGTTTCCCAATGATCCTCTGCAGCTGTATTTGTTTAAACATGACAAAACACAAGAAAATTACAAGTCTGCATTTACAAGAGTCTCCTTTTTCAGGAACTTGCATTATTTTCACCTTTTCTTAATTAATACCTCAATAGCTATTTGCAGGTTTTTCTAGTCATGACAAAGTATTTACATACCTAAGGATATTTTTCTATTTGAAACACACTTTTTGCTAGAAATCTTCTATCTCGTGTGGTTAATTCAGCCATGCACAGCATATCAAATGGGCTCTCTATCGTCTACCCTATGCTTATTCTATTTTTAGAACAGATTCTCTTCTACTAGACTTTCTCTTAGCATTCAGTGCATAAGATCTTGAAATTCAAGGATATTTTATCTAGGAACATTAGGGGAATAACAGTTATTCTGTGGTTTTCACACTGTCCGCCTTGACATCTTTACCTGATTCTGTAAAGGACAAGATCTGCTGAACATGAAAAACTTGCCTGTTTAAACCTGGTACTACATAATTTTAAAAAATGTTATTTAATCCAGTAAGCAATCGTATTTTTAGAACTGTCATGAGGTGGAATATTCCCTCCAGAGCACAAATAAACTAATCTTGAATGAGATACCTAACAAGATTTTAAGAAGTATTGAAATGATTCAGATATTTAAAGATAAACTTCCACTCTCCAAAACAACGCTTTGAAGAAATATTGAGAGTGCACTGATTTTTAGCTTGTTATGAGCACCTTAAGCATATCTTTCTGAAAAACTGCATGCTGCAAGCTTTCTTGATGACTTTATTTTAGCTTGAGAAGTCAACACTGGCAAAAGGATGAGTAATTTCACATAGCACAAGGTATACCTACCTGTCACCGACATTTCTATGACTCCTCAAATGGACAGCAAAAATGAAAGAACAAAGGACTTAGTATATTTACGGTACAGATATGGACCTAAACACAATGTTCTGGATTTGAAAGCTTTAGGAAAGAGATTTTCAAAGCTCAGGGTTTGTGAAGCTGCTGGTTTGCTCCTCAAACATTTTTGACTCATTTCTTACCCTCTCTATGGGAAAAAAAAAATCATGACCAAATTCACAGAGTCATTATTTTTCTTCTCCCCATATCTCTTTCTTATGTCTTCTTTTTTTGTCACATTGTTAAGAGGAGCAATATGAGCTTGTAAGTACTGGGTAGGAAAGAACTCGGTTTACTATTCCTGTTACTATTCCTGTTGCCACGGGGCTTCACTCAGCCTTCACAGTCTGACTAATTGACCTTTCCTTTCCTTTCCTTTCCTTTCCTTTCCTTTCCTTTCCTTTCCTTTCCTTTCCTTTCCTTTCCTTTCCTTT
>JAYECN010460793.1:0-19049 GCA_035222435.1 Microcambeva ribeirae
GGGCCGCCGCGCAGGGCGGCAGCGCCGCGAGGGCCGCGCTGGGCACTGCGTTCCTGCAACGCCCCCCTAACCGAGCAGGAAAGGGCTTGTTCCTTCTAATCCTTAACCCCGGTGGGTTCCGCGGAGCGGCGAGGGGCTCGGGGGGATCGCGCGGCCGCACGGGTGCAGCGCTGCGGCCAGCAGAGCCCGTCCCGCCGGCACCGCTGCACCCGCCGCAACCGCAACCGCAACCGTAACTGCTCCCCCCGCGTTCCGGAGAAGAAGGATGGAGATGCGCCGGCGGGATTTCGTTTTACTCAGGGAAATCAACTCAGTCTGATTGTGTTACTTTAAATAATTCCCACAGTTCATTTCCATAGTGCAATGGGGGCAACGCTACCAGCAGGAATGTTGTGCATTAATATTTCCCTTTACCTTAACAAGAATGTGCTTTTTTTTTCCCGCTGATCATGCACAAGATGCTCATTATTTTTTGAACGTCAGCCTTATTGGAGTTATCTTTGCGTGATGTTTGTTGGTAAAATAGCCAGGCAGCAGCAAGGACTGCAGTTTTAGGATTTACTTTTTTTTGTTCACAGAAAGTCCAACTTCTGTTGCCTATAATCCGAGCTGGTGGCCACAATGCAGCCAATGCATCGAGCGACCCCATTTACCACTAGTTAATTAAACGTGACCCATTTCTTTTACGCCGTCCTTCCCTTCCACCGCAGGGAATCGTTGTTCACATGCCAGGCAGTGTTAGCGCAGCAGGGCAGAATATTATTTTGATTATTTGACACAATAGCGCTCTGTTTTGCAGCCAAAACCCTGTGTGTACATGCACACAAACAAGAGCACGCGCGCTGCCGGTGCACAAACATTGCCGCTGCCAGTGAGGGGAGGCAAAACAGGGCAGCAGGACGTGCCCGAACCCGGGGCTTCGGCTAATTCGGCTGGCAGGGCCGTGGCACCAGCTCGGGGTGGTCCCGTGCAGCAGGGAGGTGGAAGATGTCACCCCGCTGCCGTGGGTGCCACGGGGGCCATGGTGCCCGTTTGCCACTGGTCACTTCCAGTCCCAGTCAGTTTTGCAGCTGTTGCAGTTGTTCTCCTCTGACTTGTTGAGCTTGGGGAGGCTCACACATGGTTTAGATGCGATTATGGCATTTGTCTCCTGAACGTGGTGCTCGTGGTGCAGCTTCAAGCGCGTGTGAAGGTTCCAAGGACGCAGCAAATCTCTACGCGGCTGTGGGTGGTTCTCCTTTGCCATCTTTGTGACTGGGCTTGTAAGACTCAAACACAGCGAGCGATGCATTGCTGGAGGAACGAACGGCGTGACATTTTGTGGATTTGAACTATGTGTCCCGGGAGTTTAAACCTGAAGTCACTCAGATAAGACACCCGCCCTCAGGGTGATATAAAACAAGCGGCACAAGTGTGGGGAAATGTCTCCAGTCAACGCGAGGCAGACGAATACACACGTACCCATCGCTCGGTCTCTTGGAGAGCTGCTCTGAGCTGTTCCCCATCAAAAAGAGCAGCTCAGGGGCCATTAATAAATACCGTGAATTTCCCTGGGGCACTGACTCACATCCTACTCTGCAATGTGGTGCTGGGAGCAGCTTCTGCTCTGCTGGAGAACGTCTCTCCTCTCATGACTGAACCAAGTCCACCACCGAGGGCAGAGAGGAGTCTTCTCCCGCAGGACTTCATTTCATAGACATTTGGAAGGTTTCCTCCAATCTTGATTATGAGTAGAGGGTCTAGAAAACAACAGCTTGTTTGAAAGGGGAAAAATAATGGAAAAGAAGGAAAAAAACGCAAAAAAACCCACTTCGTTATAGAGAGTGCCATGGCTTCCTGCCACTGCTTCCATTAGGAGTCCTCAGAGGAGGAGAGAGGGATCGGGCTTTCCCGCTTGACTTAGCAGCCAGCTCGGGGTCCCGCGTGCAAGCACACGTGCGCCGCGTGGCCCAGGTCTCAGCGCAAGCGGGGGAAGCTCAGGCCCACGGAGCTCGGCAGGGAGCAGCGCTGCTGCGGCTCCTGCAGTGCCGCCGCACACGCTCAGCACGGGCTGAGCGGGATCTGACCAGCCTTTCCCACGAAAACCGTGAAAATAGAGAGTCCTGAGCGCGGAGGTGAGCGCCGGCCAGGAGGCACCTGCGAGGATGCCCGTGTGGTCCTCAGCGCCGCCTGGGAGCGGCGTTACGGCTCGACTCGAGGCGTCGCGGGGCGCCTTGAGCGCTGCATCGCAATGGTGCTTACCTGCAAATGCGCCTAAGGAAGCGAGATACCCCTGGCGAGACGGCGACGGGAGAGAGAGAGAGAGTTCGGTGGGTGCCGAAACTTCAAATCCACGGGGAAAAAGCAAAGCACAAAGCAAAATTCCTAATGCGGATCCCGCATTACAGGATGTCTGTATGTATATATTTATACAGACGAAAGTAAGGCAAACACAATTTAAGCAGTCTTTCAGATCAATTTGCTTAATTTCACTTTTTTATAAATATATGTATTTTTCCCTTTTTGAAGGAATAAAACCTCTTACTGGAAAAGTAAAGCAAAATATTTCATCTGGGTAGCTTGGGGAGGGAGGCAGTCCTAGAGAAGAAGGACCGGAGCCGTTCCTGGCGCTGGGCTGCGTGGGACGGTCCCACACTCTCCGTTGGTGCCAGAGCTCCCTCCACCCAGCACTGCTAAGCGTCCTTATCATGGGGTGCCTGGCCACCAAAAAAGCAGCATTTGAACCAAATGACCGAGGAGCCCTCTAGGGAGAGTCAGCCCAAGGCGTGCAGCAATAACCTCTGATTTGGCTCTTGACTGGTGTATCTCCCATTGCAGGTCCAAGCTGTTGCACCCACGCTGATTTGTTGACGCCAGGAGGATTCTTCTCAATTCACACCAGTCCTAGAGAGCAGATCTAGCCTGAAATTAGGTAGTTTGATGTAATTTATAATAGTTCTGAGACTTCAGCTGCACCAGTGAAGATAACAGGTGTGTCAAAAGGTTCTGCCACGCTTAGTTATTTATCTAATAACTCCCTCCCTTGGAGGTTTAGGCCTAAACATTGTTCAACGAACCTGTTTCAATTTTCAGAACAAACTTCTTCTGAGCCGGGGAGCGTGCACAGGGACAAGGCAGATGCTACCGAAGCTGTGCAGAGGATCTAGACCCACAATTTCCATGCGAGCCTTTGGAGACCATCTCACCCGTGTCTCCTGTCCTGTGGAAGAGGAAGCCTCGCTCATGTGGCAGCTAAGGAGTCAAACCCTAAGTGCTAAGAATAAAGTTGGGAAGAGCCAGTGGTGAACAAAAGTGCTTAGCATTTGCATCGCTCTGCTCTCATTACTCTGCAAGTGCAGAAACGGGGGCATCTGCTAAAATAGCACATGCTGCCATTGCACAAGCGGAGCCGTCTGGCAGTCTCCTCTTATCCTGTTATGGAGAAGAACTGCTCTTTCACACTGAGAAACTCTGTAATTTCTTTGGTATTGTGCATACAATTGAGAATTGAGTTGCGAAGAGTACTAACAAGCGAGTTGAGAATAGTACTAATATCCCCACGCGCATTTCTATTGGAGCATGGTTGGTCATCGTTGGCCAAGGTTCCTCAACTCACGCACAGCTCGTGCTGGCTAAACCCAACCCATCCCACGGGACTCGACTGAGCTTCCTGGTTGGAGCTGGAAGGTGGACAGGGAAATCCTATCAGCTGTTTCTCAAAATATGCTGCTTGTGGCACATTAATGTGTGTTCTTGGCCATACTATTTCCACGAGTGAAAGTTGTCCCTGGGGGAAGCAAACTTCTCCCCAGCCCAAGAGAGACAATGATGGAAGACAGTAGTGCTCAACATGAGTTTCACGGTGCAGAGCACAGCAGTCTGGAGGACGCTGGAAAGTGGTTGGTGAAATTACTGCCACCCTCGCGCTGCAGTCAGGCTGACAGAAGGGCTGCATATTTTATTTACATGTTTATAATAGAAAAGAAAAATTAGAGGTTGGAAAAACAGCTCATGACAAAACGGTAAATAATCTTTCTACCTGTTTCACGATTCCAAAACACCAATCAATAGTGCAGCACAAGGTGTCACTTACTTTTTTAATTTTCTGTTTTCATTAAGTGATCATGCCAATAGAAAGCTTGGGAAATACTGCACCTAGCTTTGAACAAGCCATGCAGTCTATTTACAGACTTAGCCAGCTCCTCGCTCTGGCATCGCGCTGCTTTGGGAGACCAGCTCTGTCCCAGCACGGTGCTTCACACTAAACCTGCAGGAGAACTTAAGCCGTAAATGATCAAGGCTTGAATCAGCCATGTACCAAATGTGTCCCTGACCATTTCAGGGGATATTCAGTCAGACCAGATTTGCTGATCGTGTATAATTTGTTCACACTCTAAACATGCCTCGCAGGGTACATGTAGTCCCTGAATTTGGCAGCATTCAGAGACTGAGTTAAATTATTTAGTTTTGCCTTGGTGTTGCTGAATGTTGAAAATCTAGAGCCAGGGTGGCTGGTGAGGAGGGACTAGAATAACATGCACGACTCAGGGGCACTGCCAAATTACTTGTGATCTTAATGCCACTTAATGGCCTCCTTAGTCAAATCTCAATTATTTTTAGACTTGCTTCCAACAAAGAGAGAAAATTTGCTTTTGTCTTGTGTGGATGAAGTCAAAAAAGCTGCTAAGAAAAGAGCTGAAATAGTTCTTGTGTGTGGAATAAAAGACTGGTGAAGTGGGGGAAGCATTTCATTGCCAGAACTTTTGTTATTCGAGCAGTTAGCCTAATTCATTTGGATTTTTTTTCATTTGGTTTTATCTACATTGCTCAGCTGGGCTTATAACATGCACCTTGTGCTACATGAAACCATATCAATTACTTGATATTGGGAAATGCGAACCCGTCTGCTGCGGTGAACTTCACGCACGGCTCTTTATTTGCGGAGCCAAAAGAATGTAGTTATCGTATCCACAAGGGAATGTTTAGTATCATCCAATAGAGCAGTCGTCTCCTTTCCCACTGGTGTTTACTCCAGTTCTTGTCATCACAAAGTGATCGTCTTTCAGGGACTTTAACCCTGCCAGTCCCAAGGGTAACTCCATGTGGTAGAGCCCTCCTTGCCTTGAGTGATGTCCAGCACCTCAGCAGCGACCCCAAGTTGTGCCATGCCTTGCACTGCCTTGGGTTTGACGTTGCTCTGTATTCCCATTCTGGCCAGTCACTGTGCTGAGCTGACTTGTCCATCCAATGCATGGTCTTCTTGGGAACCCTCTGAAAACAATTTGCCAGTGGCGTCGGACAATTCTGTGTTGTCCAGGCCAGTGAAATAGGGAGTCATTTTTGGGAGCAACCTATGCCAACAGCAAGAGGAGGCTGGCACCGAAACAGACACTACTGTTTTGGGGTTAGAAAGGACAGACAAGTCTTCTGAGCCTTTTCAGAGGTAAATGAAAATTATAAAATGGACCTGAAGGGATCTGCAGACTGCCATTAAGTTTGAAAGTGATCTCTGCAGCGACTGTCTACTGGGGCACCTCATTCATTTCCAAGCAAAAGAAAGCAAGATTCCCAGATTTCTTCCATCCCATCCCTTTCCCACCACTCTACCCAACTGTCCTGAAAAAATGCTCACCTCAGTGCCTTCTTTTAGCATGACCCAACTCTATAAACCCCTCAGTTTGAGGGACTGCTATTTTGGGCTGAGAACCATGAACTGTGAATCTTGTTTGCCCATTTTATTTTAATCTAGTGTTTGAAGGAGACCTGAGAAGTTGAAAGGGGAGTTAGAGACATCTAATTCCTGAAGGAGCTTTCCCATAAAAATGGGTTGATCTGAGCCCCGTGCTCCTCCCAACAAGATCTGCCATGGGGATTCACACGTGAATAAAACACAATTGTTCTCACAAGGTCAAAAAAGCTTTTGAAATTGGTTCATCTGCAACACAGCAGGGTTGTTGAACATCAGAGTAAGAAAGGAAATTAAAGGGAAAAATAGTATTGAGATGCCAGAGCCCTGGCTGCAGGTCTGGCTGGATTGGATGACCAAAGCCCAGGAGATGTGGTGAAGCTGTTGCACTGGAGACCTTCTTCTGCGGGCATGTGGCAGGATGGAGAAGTCTGAAGGCTGACATCAGGAAAAGACAAAAGGCAAGTGAAGACTGAATATAACCTATTGACAGTGAAACCCCTGGAGATCCATGGAGGCAGATCCCCCCAAATCCTCCTTGTAAACGAAAGGCAAGAGCAGCATCAGATGGTCAAAGATGGGCAGCCACAGACTTCTTCCTTTGTTTCCTCTGAATAAGCAGCTCTGCAAAGCCTGGGACCTTTTTCCCTGTGTGAAAGAGGAGGAAACCTGCATAAAAACAGCCACTGTGCTGCCACAGCCCATGGTCAAAGCAGCAGCTGCTTAGTGAGGGTCTGTCATTTCCTCTAGTAAACTGGGATAAGGAAGCCTTGCAGCTTTGGATGGCTGCATGGAACTGTCGGTGCTGATACCCACCCACCCAAGAGAGATGGAGAATCTGCAAGAGAATCTGCCTTGTGCTAGGATAGACAGAAGGGATTTAAAGAGAAAATTGGATGCTGAAGAAAATGTAGCACCTTCTCTGAATTTGTACCACATTTGGCTGATTTCAAGAAAACCGGTAAGCTGGAAGGTCTTGAGGAAGCCAATCATGGAAAGATACCCAACCAAGGATAAGAACTAGAGAGTTGTGCAGAGACATCTTGTCTTGAGGAATCCATGCAGCTGGATGCTGGGGCTTTGCAAGTGTTTGTCTGCCTTTTCAGCCTGGAAAAGAGAAGGCTGAGAGGAGACCTCATTAGTGTCAACAAGTACCTCAAGGGAGGCAGTGAGGAGGACGGGGCAGCCTCTTCTCAGTGGTGGCCGCTGATAGGACTAGAGGAAACGGCCACAAACTGAAGCACCAAAAGTTCCACAGGAACTTAAGGAAAAATTTCTTGCCAGTGAGGGTGACAGAGCCCTGGCACAGGCTGCCCAGGGAGGCTGTGGAGGCTCCTTCTCTGGAGATCTTCCAAACCCGCTTGGCCGCAGTCCTGAGCCACCTGCTGTAGGTGACCCTGAGTGTGCAGGGGGGTTGGACTGGATGATCTCTAGAGGTCCCTTCCGACCTTAAGCATTCTATGATCCTATGATCTATAGGAGGGGACTGAGAGTACCCATGGGCAGGCCGAGTTAGCCCTCCCCAGAGCTCCCAAACAACGTGCCGTGTCGAGCTGGAAAAAGCGGACTTGCTCAGCAGAGTTGGAGCTGTGATGAAGTTGCTCCACGTGGGAACGCGCAGGGGAGGTTGGTGGGGCTGGGTAGCAAATGGGGCCGTGTCCGTGTGCAGAAAACTTGTGCACATCTCACCTTGTTGGCTGGACTGCGAGGAGGAGGAGGAGGACAAGGACAGGACGCTGCCTTTGGGACCGGCTGCTTGGGGAACGAGCTCCCTCTGTGCAGGAAGAGTCACCGTGGCGCAAGGGGCAGCCCGCGATGGAAGCACCGAGGAGTCTCCCCATGGCAATCACACGGGCGAGTAGTACAGAGAGCTGGAGCTAACGATACCCTAGGGATGCCCTAGGGAAAGTGTCTGCTGTGGGGCTAGTGCGGGATGTGGCAGGAAGATACAGGTACAAATACTTCAGTAACAGCCATAGTACAGCTGTAGAGAAGGGAGGGGAAAGGGAAGAGCCAAAGTAAGAAGGATTCCTTCTCCAGAAAGAGGTAATATTATCCCTGTAGAAGTGATGAAACACTTCTGAGGAGTAGAGTAATAGAGCTAAAAACTGAGCTATGGAGAACACAATATCATACACACTCTAGGCCCTTGGATGCAATTGCTCTGAAATAGAAGCTGAAAAGCTAAGACATCCTGTAATTCACCGAGCTCAGTAGCATTAGTGCAGTTATTGAAAAATTAAAAGTGATTTTTTTCTGATACAGTGGGCGAGATTGTTTCCTGTGGGCAGGGAAGCAAGTGTCGTGGTCTGATATAATCCACAATTTTAATTGCCATGCTTCTGAAAGGACGAGTAAGATAAGCAGAGGGATGGAATAGCTGGTTTGGAAGGAACAACTAAAAAGGAGGATTCTTCAGGTTGTAGGAGAAGTGACCCAAGGGGACTTTTAAAAGCAGGAGTGTCTTGGACACGGTAGGTGGAGGCTGGTTTGTTCATGATGTCTCTGGCCGAGAGAAGGCTGGGAGGTGGGAAGCCCAAGGAAGGGGCTCCCCCCAGCACCCCAAGCCGTGCGGCTCCTCGGGAGCTGCAGGTTGGCTTGGGCTTGAAGGGAATGCACAAAAGAACCGTCTGTTTGCTACAGCTAAACCTGCAGATGTGGTCTCAGAAGTGATCTCAGGAGTCCGATCTGAAGAACGGGAAGCCGAGGAAATATTAGGAGGAAACCTCTGCTTTTGTGGGAACGCACAGAAGTCGGCTCCGGGTTTTTCATCTGGAGCAAAGGCTGAAAGGCAGCGTTCTTGATCTTCACAAATAACAGTGGTGGAGGATGCCACGGGCAGAAGGAAGCCCTCTTTGAGCTCAACGACTGCAATGAAGGTTGCAGGAAATCCTGCAGTGGGGCTGTGGGACACTAGGTACCACTTCAGTGGAGTGGGGATGAATCAGAGAAAGGAGAAGGTGCAGATAAGGCTGGAGACAGCAATGGAAAAGTCATGATACTCTCAAACAGTCGTGATGTTCTGCTGCCGCAGAACAGAAATGTGGGTCCTTCACAGCTGTTCTGTGCATGGCATGTTCAGGGGACACGTCGCTGCTCGGAGCTCCCCGTACCGGCCTCTGGAGTCTGGGCGAGCTACTAGAAACTCCAAGAAATAATCCCAGAGGGGAACTTGGATATAAAAGCCAAGCTGAACGCAAGCCTAAAAAAAATAAACTTGCCTCAGTGCAGTTAAGTGAAGTAGTTACACATTCAGATTCATTTGCAAGGGCCCTAAAGGTCCACCTAAGGCTGTACACAGCTCCACTGACTGGATATGATCAATGGTATTGACTTTTTATTACCCAAAAAATGTGGAAGAGTGTTAAAGTGAGTTAACTCTTTTCCCAGGGTCAGCTTTTGAGACGATTTGGCTTGGATAGATTTCTATGTCAAATATTTATCCAGTAAAAGAGAAGTTAGCAGAAAAGCTGCACCTTGCAGCTCGTGGAGCGTCTTGCAGACGTTCCTGCCCGGCTCCCAAAGCTGGAGCAGGGCTGGTGCTGCCTGCACACCCTCTATCATTCACTGCTGCCTCTGCAGGGTGGTCAGTGGGGGTTTTGCTGCACTAGAGGATAGAGTGGGACTTTATTAAAAACCTTAGGATTATTTTTCTGGAAATGATTTGATTTAATGCCTTCAAGTCCTTTGTTTCATGCTGTGTGGGCTGGAAGGACTTTCAGAGATCACCAGGTGTTCTCTCGTGCTGCAACCACATAAACCTTTGCTGAACGTCCCGCTGTGCTGGAAGAGTTTTGCGTCTCCGCTGGGCCTGTCGGGAGCTGTCCCAGAAATTCCCTCCCCTTTTCACGTAGTGTAGGCACATTTGAATGTTGGCAAGTGAATAATGGATTTTTCACTTTCCTGGTGCTTTTCCCCTCCCTGCTCTCCCTGTTTATGCAAGATGACCTTCTTTGCCATCATTTTGCAGCCAAACAATAAACAAGAGGCGGTCTCCGGCCTTCCCATGCCATTTACGGAGGTGGATTCATCCTTCCTGGACAGTTTGAAAATATAACTCGTTTCCCCTGGGGCGTCCGCTTCCATCAGCTCTCTAATATCAGATCCATTAAGAGTTATCTCTGAATAATGAATGGGGAGAGCCATTAAGGAGCAGAGAAATACAGTCAGGAGCTTTCTCCCTCCCCGGCCTTTCCAGCCGCTTGCTTAGTCCCACTTTCCAGAAAAATGTAAGAGGAGTTGACTGAGGGAAGCGGCTAAAGGCACCTGGGTGAGGACAAGAGCTGAGTGAGGGCTCAGCGCTGCCAAAACCCAATTGTGTAAAATCAACCTGAGTACCTGCTGTAACTGTAGGGGAGGAATTCAGAATATCATATGTTGTATATAGAAAGTATATATATTTAAGGCATTTCTGAAACTCTTCTGCACCATGTAGGCACGTTAGTGAAGAATGAATGAGGTGTCAGGTGGGTACAGAGCGTGTGGAGGAGGAATTAAGTGCAAGTAGGAGTTTTGCTGTGGTGTTTTGTAGGAATCTGTGCCAAATTTCATGTCTTGCAGTGTTTTCTTCAAAGTAATTTCTTTTTTCTATCGCAGCATGGTGCCCCTTGGAGCTGGGCACTAGTTATGTTCAACTTAAAGGTTGTTGGAGGCCTGTGGTGACTCGTGTGTTTGTTTTGGAAGAACAACTCTGTAAACTGAGCCCGTTTGGGAGGATGGGACATCTCTAGGGTTACAGCCACCTTGCCTGGGCTGTGATGGGTTTAGAGCGTCTGTGCCCTGGTTAGACCCCGGCAGCTACTGGCTTTCTAAGCTGTCAACTTATTTGTGGTGGCTTTTATTTAAAAAAAAATAAAATGAGCAAGTTTCCACCATAACTTGATACCAGCTTTATTTAATACTGTAACTTACCACTTTGCTGTTCACAGCTAAGTCATGTAAACCAAGTTAAGCAGCACAGTGTCTCTTGCCTTGGGTGTAGTTGATTCTCAAATAAATGTCTTTTTTTTTTTTTTTTTTTTTTTTTAAAAAAAAAAAAAAAAAAGGAGTCCCCTTTAAAGTTAAATGCAAAAGAGAGGAATTCCTCACCCCAACTTGGCATGTCCCGTGCTTAGCCCAGGTGCCCAACGCTGCCCTTTCTGTTCTGTGAGTGCTGAAAGGTGCCCCGGCTCCTGCCCGCCCTTCCTGCAGCGCTCGCCTCTCACGTCCCTCCTGTCCCCTCTCTTGGCAGGGACACGGCGGGCCAGGAGCGCTTTCACACCATCACCACCTCCTATTACCGGGGCGCCATGGGAATCATGCTAGTGTATGACATCACCAACGCCAAGAGCTTTGAGAACATCAGCAAGTGGCTCCGAAACATCGACGAGGTGAGTAGTGTCCGTAAGATCCTATTCCCAAAGCTGTTGTGACCTGCAGAAGATGCAACGAGTCGCCCAGAACTCAGTCCGGGGAGAGCAGCTTCTCTTTGGCGCAGGCAGGACGTGCTGTGGGTAATTTAACGTGGGGATTTGGATGCTGCTCTTGGACCGACCTGAGTGTTGCTGCCCTCCCTCAGGCCTCCCTTCAGCAGTGGCACCAAGGGTCACATCGCTGCGCTCTGGCCACGGTGCCAGCGTGCTGAAATGTCAGGGTTCACATTCGTATGCGAACGACATAAATTCCTGTGCTGGAGAGCACTTGGAGGCAAGGGATACGGGGTTCCGGGGCACGGATTGGCACTCCCAGGAGGAGCTGCCACTGCCGAGCAGCCCCCAGAGCAGTCGCCCTCGTGGAGCGGCCGTGAGAACAGGTCACCCCTCGGAGTAACCTCTTTGATTAAGCCACGTAAATCCTCAGATGTAATTAGATGTGATTCTCCGTTCCCTCAAATGTTATGCTAAGTTCACAGGGCTACTAGGCCTGTGAGAGGGGGTGATTCTGGCCACGTTCTGTTCTCCAGAGCGGCACTGGGCGCAGCAGGCGCAATTCCCGGGGCTCTTCCTCAGTCTGCACCGCAGCAGTGAGCAGCGCTGGCGCTGCGGGAGTGGAAGTGCAGATGAGGCTTCTGAGCAGCTTCCCGTGTCACCTTGTGGAAGAGTTTGGTTATCCGCTTAAGCGGTGCTTCGTGCCGGGGCTTTCTGCTGGTTTTCTCACTGGGATGCCCTGCTCGTGAGTGCCCAACACGTGGTCTGAGTCCCGCTTCCCGGCACGATCCTGCTGCCAGCTTCCCCGTGAGCCACTTTGCAGTAAGACCCAGAGCTGACACACGGTCTCACTCTGGTGCTCTCAACATCAGAGGAACAGAGTGGTGCTAGATCTCTAATTTCCCTTTGCTGTTTAACTCAGTAACTCGTCTGAAAATAATCAAAATATAGGTGAGAGGCCTCCTGGCTAATTTAATTTTTGGCTTTGCAGTGGTTCAAAGCACAACTGCAGTTCTTAAGGAGACTTGCTCACCTGCACTATGTGAAGGAACCCTTGAGCACCAAGAAACTAAAAATACTGTCAGCCAGAGCCATTTCAGCCCCTGAGCGTGGTTGCTGGCAGCCTCAGAGTTGGCTTTTGTTGGTGTTGCTGTTGTCCCTGGTGTTTTGGCATGGCCAGCATCATTCTTATAGATGTGCTTGGCTGGAGCAGGTGAAAGCTGGCGCCTCGACATGTGACGCAGGAGGCTGAGTCTTTTCCCAGGCCACTGAATACAACTTAGACAATGTCTGATAGATTCATGTCCCTCACTGGAAGGGTCCAGGTTGTAAAACATCCCTTAGTCCTTGTTGCAAAGGAAGACTTCCCACAAAGACTGCAAGAACAGAGTGGAAGGGGAAGGATAACTAGTGTTGGGGCGGCAATGGAGCTTTCTCAAAGCTGTAGCTGTTGTCTCATTCCGCTGGCAGGAGACGAGCCCCTTAGATGAAAGGTATTGTCCAAAGAATGACTTCAGCAGCCTTTGTTAGGATTTGGGAAAGTGCAGGTCAGCTAGACCTGTAAACAGCAGGCTGGACATCAAACAGCCTGGAAATACAAAGGTGAAGGAGGTGTTTGCTGCTTGCTGGAGGAGGTGCGTGTGTCAGCCCGTCTCCTGGTCTCGTTTTAGCATGCCAATGAAGATGTGGAGAGGATGCTCTTAGGAAACAAGTGCGACATGGAAGATAAAAGAGTTGTCCCTAAAGCAAAAGGAGAACAGGTGAGTGTTGGACAGAACTTGCTTGTCAAAGCAGTGGGTGCCAGAACTCCCTGATGTCTCCAGCTAGTCCACAGTGGGGTAGGCCAGAGGACAGACAGACGGCTGGATTTGCTGATGGTTGGTAAGTCTAGGAAATGTTTCCTCAGCAGTTGCATTGTGAATAACTGCCACAAATGGAAGGAGTTTGGCTGCAGTGTCTGCTTTCTTTGGTAGCTAAAATTTTGCAGATATCCCTTTATTAAATTGCTCACCATGCGACAGGTTTGTATGTTGCTTATCTTCTCATGTCCAGGCATCAACTTGTGATTTAACACACTTTTATTGCTGTCCTTTCATCATTATGCTCTGAATCTTCTGTTGTGACAGTTTGCCTGACTTCATCTCCTCTCTGCTGCCCTAGAAGAATATTGTATTCTCATAAAATCTGCTACTTCCCAAGTTCCAGCTGCACCAGTTTGGTAACTCTGCAGTAATGCTAACCTTCTGCTTTTTTCTTCTTTTTTTGTTTAGATTGCTAGGGAGCATGGTATTAGGTTTTTCGAAACTAGTGCAAAAGCAAATATAAACATTGAGAAGGCATTCCTCACATTAGCAGAAGACATTCTTCGAAAGGTAAGTGCTTGCAGCTTCTGTCTGTCTGAGCATTTTATAAAATAACCTAAAACTTCAGCCACTCTTGCCTTCAAAATTGAATTGTTGCAGCTTCTTATTTTGCTACCTTCATCAACAAGTTCTTGAAGGAGGAGTATTGAGTGGTTGAAGCTTCAGATACTTGTTTGATGTTTCAGTATTACAGAGGTCCTCCCCAGCGGGAGTAACATACATCAGAGAGCCAAGGAATCTGCACTAGTTGTTGTTCTTTCATAAACACTCCTAGTTGTGTTGTGTCTGACTTGGAGTTGACTTGCTCTAGAATTGCTCTAGGAGGGAGCTCTCCTTCCCCTCCTGCTTTTTGTTTTTGCTGCACAGACAGGGAGCTGCAATGTTTGCAGCTTCATCTCCAGGATGGCTGAAGTCGCATCCTGGGAATACCAGAGGCATGGAGACCCAGCCTTCCTGATTTCCGGCAGTGGGGGGTGGCTCGCAGGGCTTCCTGGAATTTCTGTAGTGACTCTAAAGTCTGCTTGTGTAAAATACAGTTTTAAAATGTGCAGTGATGGAGAATCCATAGGTGCCTTCATGAGCTGTTCTGTAGGTTACACATAACTTGCTATTTTAAAACAAGACCTTCATTTCTGGTCTGCCTCATTCCATCGCATAGTTGCTGAACCCTGTCCTGATCCTTTCCTTAGCTGAAGGAATCCTCTGCTTTCTCCCTCCTCTGCCACTCGATCTTGCTGGTTTGTTAGCTACGCATTCAGCCATCCCTGCCAGTACTCCGTGTCCTTGGAAAGCTCTAGGTGTCTGTCAGGAGGGTTCAGATACAGGGGGCAGACGGACCAGACCTGTCCCTCGCTACCCCGTTTCTAATGGGCAGCTCTTTTGCCCCTGTGTTCTGTTGGGTGCTGTCCTTGGAGGTAACCACGAGAAGAGCGTGGGCCGTCCTGTGCTGAGGGCTCCGTGCTGTGGGGTCGGGCGCCCGCAGGGCTGGAGGGAGCAGCTCCGAGGTGGCCGACGCCGACACGGGCCTGGTTTGCTCCAGGAGAGCTGGCTCTGTGCGCAGCAGTAGGGACTGCGCGGGCAGAGACTTCACGTCACCTCTGTCTTCTGCTCCCCGACTGCACCAACGCTTGATGGAAGTTTAGCGCGAGGTCAAGGCCGCGGCTTTCTGCACCCCTTTTAAATACAGCCCTGCTCAACAGCTCCTTGTTTGCAGTTGCCATCTTGACTTGCCGCTTAGTTCCTCACCGGCTTAGTGGGAGAAATCAGATGAAAATCCGATGGACTAGCAGCTCTCGGGCAATCCCTTTTTTTTCACTTTTTTACATTTTTACTTTGGGCCTCCCCCTGCTTGCATGAGGAAGAGGGGGGTGTAACTTGTGCCCGATTGTCATGAAGGGGAATAAGAAAAGGAACAACATGCTAAGCCACAGGAGTCTCAGGAACGTGGGTATTGGTATCTCAACAGCTGAAAATAGACGTGAGCATCTGATCCAAACCACTCGACTTTCATTTTTGCTCTGGTCTAACCAAGCTTACGTCCCGTGACGCAGAGCGGCCTGTTCGTGCACTCCTCCAGCTGCTGTCCGGGGTGGCTGCGAGGAAGACGCTCTCGAGCAGCCCGTCTTTATCCATTAATTACCCTGCGGCTTTTCTGTAAGGTCATTAGCTCACGTAATTTCACTACATGTTGTGCTAGTTGTGCACTCCGGTTTGCACCCCAGCCACGTGCGAGCGTCAGCTCCGGAGCCGCGTCCAGGAGCAGTTCTGCTTGCTGTGGGGGGGCCAAGGTCCAGAGTTTGTTCCGGATCCCTCTTGTTGATTTTAGAACAAAACAAGAACCCCACGGATGGGCTTTGCCCACTTCTCCCTGCGTTTTTATCACCATGCTCGCCCAGTTTATGCACGGGCCCATGGGGTGCTGTCTCTCTGTAAACCACGGCCGCTTCAGCGCTGAATACTGAGCTCTGCTGCCAAACATTGCAAGAATTATCTAACTTTTCCACTTGTTTCGTTGCAGACCCCTGTAAAAGAGCCCAACAGCGAAAATGTAGATATCAGCAGTGGCGGTGGGGTGACGGGCTGGAAGAGCAAGTGCTGCTGAACCTCTCCTCTATCACCAAGCGCCATCCACCGCCCCTTTTTTCTCGCTGCAAAACAAACCACTCTGCCCGTTTTTAACCTTAAACCAATGTTTTGTTCCTCATTTTAACAAGCTGCTGTCTCCCTTTGTCTTTCTGTTTAGGACAGCTTGCATACACTATAATTTTCTCAACAACATGTATAGGAAAAATCATGTCCGTGACTTCATTTTTTTTTTTTTTTTTTAATGTTCCTGCTCAACTTACCACTACGTTTTGGTTGTATTATAGTCCCGTTCTTCCTGACATTAAAACATATAGCAATCATATTCAACTCTATTCTGCAAATTGTATAAGAATAAAAGTTAGAATTAACAATTTATTTTGTACAACAGTGGAATTTTCTGTCCTGGATAATGTGCTCGAGTCCCCATCTTCTCTAGATGCATCAGCAAAAGAGCCAGGAAAAACACTCATTTTCGCCTTGAGTATGTGAAAGGGGTTTATTTTGTCCTGTGCCTTATGTGGAAAGGAACTTTTGTTTTTCATTGCTGTTATTTTCTGCGCCCCTTGCCGGGGGAGCCGGCGCAGGGGCCGTGGTGCCTGTGCCGGCCCCGCTCTGATTTTCTCCGTCCCCTCTTGTGATGCATCGAGGACAAAGGGGGGTGCCCAGCGAAGCGGGACCCTGCCCGCCCTCTCCCTCCCGCGCCCCTTCCCTTTGCCTGCATGCCGCTTTCATTTGCTCCCCTTCATGGTGTGATGTGCTCATTAAGAGGATGGCAACGCGGTGTGTTTGCCGAAAAAGAAGCCTAATACGAAGCACTGATTTTAGCTTTCGAGATGAACTGTTGACGATACCTACTAACTTCCCTCTAGCTGCCGTCGGTTCACTAGTTAAGTCTCCTCTCCCGCCTAGCCCTCGGTTTTACGCTATGGACGAGTTACTTGCATGCACTAGTTCTCTATGGAGGGTGATGTGGTTGTCTATGTGTCTGAGTATAACACGGCGTCCCCAAAGCGACAGCAGCGACAGGAGCTCCGCGGTCCCTCTGCCCCGGGCGCCGCTGCAGCCCCTCGGCCGCGGGCGCCGCCGAAGCCCCGGGCAGCCCGGATTCGCAGCGCAGCAGCCGCGGGGGCGCCGGATTAACCGCCTCCCCCCGCTCGCCCGGTGCCGCCGCCGCACGGGAGGTCGCCCCGGGCCGCTCGCTGGCCGGACGTTTCTCCCCGAACGCCTAAAGCCGTAACTGACGCTGGCGCGGGTGACGCGACCCCGCGCGTCCCCCCCGCCTCGGCGGTCGTGACTTTCCTGACGTGGCCCCCGCGGGCCCGGGCCTCGGGGGCCGCCCCGGCCCCGGCCGCCTCCGAAATCTGCACTTTCTCCCGGTGTCGAAAAGGGAAGAACGGAGAAACGCAGCGCGGCTTCCGCGCGCCTCCCGTTCCCGGCGCGAGCGCGGGGGGCGCTCGGCTCCTTCTGTAAACCCGTCGGGATCCTCTGTAGCGGCCGCCGCGGGGCCGCCGCCTCCGCGCTGCGTTTCCCCGCAGCTCCTCAATAAACCGCAGCGTTTCTGGACGGTCTCGTGCTCTTCCTGTGCCCGCGGCCCCGAGTCCCAGCGAGCCCCTCGTGCCCCGGCCCCCAGGGCCGCCCTGCAACGGGAGCCTCTCCCCACGGCTCCCTTAAACCAGCGCCGAGACCCCCAAAGCAGCCGCCTCGGGGCCCTCGGAGCGGCGGGAGCCGCTTCCTCGCTCCGCGAGGGGCAGCTCGCGGGCTCCGGCACCAGGGCTCTCCCGCGCCCGCTGCTCTTTTGTTTGTTTGTTTGTTTTTACTTAATCTTTTAATGTTTTTGCTACTCCACTCCGGCGTTTTATTTAAAGCACGTTTCTTTTGTACCACTTACTTGTATCGAATTGTACAAACCGATCACTGTCCCGGTCTTGGTGGTTCCAAGAGCAAATAAAAGCTTTTATAAACTTGCATCCGTTGCTTGCTGGGCCCCCGCGCAGCCGCGGCGGCTCCGGCCGCTCCGGGACCGCGGCCCCGTGTTCCGCATCCCGCTCCAGGGCGCTCGGCCGGGAGATGGGGCTGTAGGGAAGGCACCGGCCCGCGCGCTCCCGGCCCTCTCCCGCTGGGATGAGGCTGCATCCAGCCCGGCCCTGGAGCGGCGCCCGGAGCCAGGGGCCTGGTGGGGCCCTGCTCTCCTCGGAGCTCCCGTGGCTCCCGGTGCCCATCCGCAGGGGTCCCGGTGCCTCCGGCCGCATCCGAGGCCTGAGCTCCCCTCTCCCGCGGCCTCCCGGGATGCAGCCCCTGCGCTGCCGCTCTCTGCCCTCGCCGGCCCCCCGCTCTCCGCCCGCGCGGAGGCTCCCGGCGCAGCCCTGGCCCTCTCCGCCTGCGCCCGCGGCCCCGCAGCCGTGGCTTTTCCACGGGAAAGCGGGGAAAGCAGCGGGAATCGGGGCCCGGCAGTGGGACGGGGGCTCTGGGGAGCTCCAGGGAAGGGGTCTCCGTGCGGCTCCGTGCGAGGCCGCTCGGCGCTTTCCTGACACCCATCCCTCCCGGCCCCGGGGCTGCGGGACCGGATCCGGCGCCCGCCCCGGCACTGCTCCGGGGCTGCTGTGGCCCCGGGGCTGAACTTCAGCGCCGCTCCGGGGCTGCGGGGAGGCGGCAGCCCCAGCTCAGGGTCCGGGTTGGGGTTCAGGTCTGTGTCGGTGTCCAGATCAGAGTCCGAGTCAGGGTCAGGATTTGGGGCGGGGCCTGGGTCAGGGTCCGGGTCCGGGTCTGGGTCGGGTCTGGGGTCTGGGTCCGAATCCGTGTTTGGTTGGGATCTGCGACTGGGTCCTTGTCAGGGTCTGCGTCCGGGTCTGTCCAGGTCTGGGTGGGGATACAGATCCGGGTTTAAGTCCAGGTCTGGGTCTGGGTCTGGATTGGGATTTGGGTTGGGGTCTGGGTCTGGGTTGAGGTCAGAGTCTGGGTCTGGGTCCAGGTACAGGTTGGGGTTAGGGTTGGGGCAGGGTCCGGGTCCAAATCAGAGTTGGGATCAGGATTTGGATCCAAGCCCAGGTCGGAATTGGGGTCAAGATTTGGGTCCAAATTCGTGCATGGTTGGGGTCATAGTCTGGGTCTGGGTCAGGATCCGAGTCCGGGTCAGGGTCTGAGTCGGGGTTTGGGTCGGGGTCTGGATCCGAGTCTGGGACTGGGTCGGGGTTTAGGTCAGGATCTGGGTCCGGGTCCAGATTAGGGTCCGGGTCCAGATTAGAGTCCGGGTCCAGGTGGAGTTTTAGGTCGGGGTCTGTGTCTGGGTCGGAGTCCGTGTACGGGTCCGGGTCCAGGTCCAGGTCCGTGTCCGTGTCCGTGTCCATGCCCGGGTCCGGTTCCGTGTCCGTGTCCATGCCCGGGTCCGGTTCCGTGTCCGTGTCCGGCTCCGGCTCGGGCTCGTTCCCGCCCGCGCAGCTCCCGGGGGCTCCGCGCCGCTTCCCCCGCCGTTGTCGCCGCCGCCGCCGGGCGCGGAGCGGGGCGGGAAGGGGGAGACGGGGGCGGGCAGCGCGC
>JAYECN010460800.1:0-69764 GCA_035222435.1 Microcambeva ribeirae
CATATAACGAGCACTAGTGCTTATATCATTTAGTGGTATTACTTCAGTCTGTTCCTGTTCATGCCTCATTCACATACAGATGTCCAGAAAGAGATCGTCTCTGTACTGAAAAGCAGCCTAGGAGGAATCGGTCCTTTTGCTGAGTAAGTTATGAGACCTGCAAAGAGAGGTTAAGCTTAGGATGAGCATCAGGGCTTCTTGTTTCTTTGTTTTTAAGTGATAGGGTATTCAAAGTGTCTAAATATTTTTGAGATCTGAAAGAGAAGCATCAGTTCAGGGCAGAAATACCCTGGCCACTCATTTCTGCTCCTACAATAACCCCATAATTCTTTTTGAGACTGTTGTAAATCAGAATAATAAACTCATAAAAATGTAGCCCTTCTTCCTTTCTTTAAAGGTGGCTATTCTGTTAAGCTGTCTTTTGTTGGATACTCTTTTGTAGGGGAGGTGGGATCGCTGATGAGGTTTTCCTTGACCTACAAGGCCCTACATGAAGTTTAGCTGGGATCACTAACAGGTAGCTGGGGTTGGGGCTGGGACCTCTGGTTGTTGCAGCCCACAGACAAGGATCTGCAGAGCTGATTTTTTTGACAAAGACACAGGTATTGTTGGAATAAGATAAACTTTTTTTTGTTGTTGTTGTTTCAGGTACCTGGTGGAGTGTTGAACTAACCTGCTTCCTTTTAGAAATACTGTTCTAGAAATAGAAGAAAGTGTTTCGGTTGCTATTGGCAGTATGTACATTGTTAATACTGCATGGTTGTAGGCTTGCAGGTTATATTCAAGCCTATTTTATGAATGCTACTTTTCAGTTGACAGGGACTTCAAACTCCTTTTTTAAGGATCCACCTCTGCATGTGCTCATAAAGACTGTGCAAAAGATCATCAAAGCCTCCTGGGGTTACAAGCAAGAGAGACTGAATGGGTGGTTTGGTCTACCAAGTTCAACAGATTTCCCCTTGCGCCTTCCAGAAACAGTCGACACCCTTTGAAACTTGCAGTCTTGTGCAAGCTGCTATTTCTCAGCGAATGACTCCCATCCAGACGGCGCAGGGCACCCGAGCTTGAACCTCAAGGCAGAAGCTTCAGTAGAACGTGGAGAGTGTGGGAGGAAGGCAGGGTAGTCTCAAGGGAATAATGTTTGGGCTCCCACGAGGATCATCTTAAGACATTTTACTGTCACAGGGTTTTACAGGAGAACAAATGGTTTGGTTAAACATGTATATCTGTCTAATAAGTTTTTCCAAGCTTAGTCTGAATGCATTCCACACATATCCATGTGTGTATTAGGAAAAAGAATTCTAATCAAAGCCAATATAATTAAGGTCATTGATTCTCTGTATAAATATTGTGTGATATTTCCTTTGAGTTTGCAAATGATTGCAATCTATTCACCTAAGGATATTGAGCTGAACTTTCCTAAGCTTATATAAGAAACATCATCCGTGAAGTTTTAAGTGGAATCCACTGTGAGACAGATCTGTTGAGATGCTTCATACCAGTAAGCAGGAGAACCTCAGAAATGTAGAAGCCTTTGATTCCTATAAGCTCTTTCCAGAAACATTCACCTAGGGCCATAATTTAGCAGTGTTCTTGAATGAAATGCCCAGTTTGGGTGGCTCCCACTTTCCTGCTGAGCTTATTTCCGCCCTCATGCTCTCCTGCAGTTGTTCCAATACAAATGGTTGAACAACCTAGTAGTGACCCGGATTGGAGAACTGAATTGGGCCTAAAAATAACTTTTTTTTTTTTTTTTTAAATGAACTAGTTTAAAATAAACATATATCAGTTCTGGTCTCCAGGTCACCTCACCCCTATACGTATAGTCTTGGTAGAACTGAGTGAGGAGTAGGGAAGACGGAGGAATGACGATTTGGGGGGAAGAAGTTGCTAACGTTGGCACCTGGTCCCTGCAAACAAAATACTGCGTTTGCCAATGTACTAAAGGTTATGCAACGCTCGTGTGGAGTGGTCCCTAAAGAACCCCCCCAGATGCCACATCAGCCCCAGGGAGAGCCTGGGGCAATATCACTTACTTGTTCATTGGGAGCCCGGAGCACGGCATGGAGCAGCCCCTCCGCAGGCCCTCGGTTGACACCGGCCTGGGAGGAACGTGTGCAGGAGGGCAGTGGCACCAGAAACAGCAGGAGTTCAACAGAGCCGAATGGAAGGTCCTGAGGGTGGGACAGGAGAACCCTGGGCACCAGGACAGGTTGGCAGCCAGCAAGGAAGCAGCTTTGCAGAAAACGGGTTCAGGTGGACAACAAGCTGAACGTGAGTCTGTGGGCCCTTGCAGCAGCAAAAGCCAACTGCACATTGGGCTGCACTGCTAAGAGTGCAGCTCGTGTTGAGGGAATCAAGATGACCTCTGCAGTGCTAGGTTCTGTTTGGAAGCCTGGTACGAGCTCCAACAAGCCTGGCAGAGGCAACAGCAGGGGCTGGGGGATGCTGTGTGCAAGGAGGACGTTGCAGAAAGGGTAGGGACGCTTCTCGTGGCAGGAGGTATTAGGAAGCCCAAAGGGTGACTTGGATCCTTGTTGCCTTTAGAGGTTGTAGGAAGAGGGACCTGTAAAGATCTGAGGAGTTGGCTGCAGGTGCTGAGCAGTGATAACCTCCAGTTCGGCAAGGTGAGCCGGGCGCAACGGCTAACGCTTTAGGGAAAAGCACGGAATTCAAGGAGTGCTGAGGCCGGGTTTGGCTTCCTAAAAACCTTGCTAAGTCTCCCAGGGTGACAGAGAAAACTTACAGCGCGCGGCCCAAAGCTTGGGCTGCAGACGATATGCGAAACCCTGTTGTAGTCCGTTCAAGGACTGCGGCGTTTGCTGGCCGGCTCCCTCCGCCTCCCCGCGCCGGGGCCGCTCTGATTCGGAGGGCACTTGTTGGGCGGCCTCGTCCCCCGGCGAGCTCGGGAAGCCGCGGGAGAAGCGGGGCCGCTTTGTGCTTCCGCCAGACGGAAAGGGGCTTTGAAGAGAAGATGACAGACTTGGATTTCCTTTTACCTTGAGGCTGCAATGAAAACAATATTTAGGAATAGCAACTTAGCAAAACGTTCCCTCTAGCTGTTGGGGAAGAGCTTGTTTCTGCTTTCAGTACTGCTGCTGGAATAGTGGATCATGTTGGACTTCTACTCGTCCTCTTCTCCTTCATCAATGGGATTAGTCCTTTGTACAGATTTCGAGAAAATATTCAACTTTGCGTATGAGAGAGCAGGAATAACAGTTGAAGTAGGAAAGAAAAATTAGAGAAGAACAGAGAAGTGCCGAATATCACTGGGGATAGGCTCAGAAGATAAAAACACGGTACAAACGAGATCATAGTGTCAGAAGGAGGCTCGGAGGAGGCAATGTGTGAGTGTAAGATGGAGCAAGGAGAAAAGGCTGCAGTAGGGAAAACAATTCAAAAAAAAAAAAAAAAAAAAAAAAACTATTCCGTGCCTTAAAGGAATTCCTTTATGTGCTCAAATGGATTTCCCCTTCAAAAAGGGGAAGCGATTTTCTCAAACTAGGTGGTCTTTTTGAGAGCTGTTTTTCAGTCATTCGACTAGGTTTAATGCTTCTGCTGACAGTTTTCTTCTAGATATTGGGAAATAGTTTATAAAATTTAAAGTTTCATTCATGTATTTTTAGTAAGCTATGTCACCTTTATTTTTGTCATAGCTCTTCCCAAGGGACTAGTAGTATTGACTTCTTCAGTTTTGAATAGTGCAACTTCATTACAAAAAAGAAACAAAAAAAAAGAAAAAGAAGAAAAGGAAATGGGAACTTGTTATCGATAATGACCTCGTAGTGATACACTGTGGTTGACCGAAGTGGGTTTTAAAGCACATATGTATTCTATTACACATTCAGTTCCCACAGTTGAATTAAATATTTCATTTATTTGGCTCACTACTTGTGAGCACTCTAACATGCTTTCTCGTCTTGTTCTTTTTATTGCAGCAATAAATTTAAATCTTAGATTCAAAACAGAATGTTTTGAAACACTGGGTACACAGTGAATGCTTGGGAAAGATTATTTAGCTGGGATAACGTATCGCAGACTAAAGCAACGTGACCAGTAGCCTCGGTGACTCTTCCGCAACGCGTCCGCAGCCGCACTGGTCACCAATGCTGTTCTGCAGCCTTTTTTTATGTGACCCAGAACTGTCTGTCTCCTTGGTGCTGGATCACAGCAATGGCTCGGTTAGCTCCCGGGTTTGATCCCGGAAAGGTGGTCTGTGTGCGGACCTGCCACGTCCGTGGCTTCCCATAGAAAGTGATTTGATAGGAACACGGAGCTGCGTTATGAAACTCTTTAAAGACAGCAGTGACTAGACATGAAGATTTTCTTTTTTTGCTAAATCTCTATTTCCGATAACAAAACTCTTACACTGGTGTTATATTAGTAGCGTTATATTTTTGAAATTGCGCTTGAATATCTAAATGATTTTCAACCTATTACTTTGCCTCTAATTAGCAATGTAAGCACAAGTTAAATACTTGTATCCTGGGTTCCTGTTTTTGGTTTTTGTTTATTGGTTTGTTTGTTTTGTGATAAAAGTGACATCCCCTAATCTGGATTAGGACCTCACAGAATGCAGCAAAGGCAGCGAATTCCCTGTCTCTCCTAGCTCCCGGTTGGGTTTTGTTTTGCCCAGGTGTAAATTCCTGCATGACAGCCAGCTCTGTGTGTTTTGGGGTGTTACGTTCTCCCGCTGCCGACAGGCACGAGGCTGGTTTGTGGTTGTAGGTCTGCTGGGGGCTCCCCACTCGCTGCCGCGACCGAGGAAGGACATTTGTCACCCCGCTGAGCAGGGGGAGCTCCCACAGAAGGGTCTTGGCATCAGCCTTCCTATAGTCCTTTTATATTAGGCTTTCATGTGTAAATAACTTCACTATTTAAATGTTGCTTTCACAGTTTCAGGGATGCATGGCAAATACTGTTGCCAAAACTGTGTTTAAAAAAAAAAAAAAAAAAGCTCTGATTTATTAAAAAAACAATCTGAGTGAATAAACTAATACAGATTTTTCTAAAGCTTCAGTATTTTTGAAAGTAGGACGGTGTAATAAAATAACTGCAGAATAATTATTTGCTAAAGAGACTAATGAGCTCAGTTTTTTGAGCAGCATTAATCCCACATTTAACTTGCTGCCACGATCAGGATTTCCTGAGCCTGGTGCCTGGAGTCCATACAATAAAGTGGATTGTCACGGTGGTTTAAAAAAAAATGAACAATACAAGATTTAGACAAAGATTTCAGGCTTGCCGTCCAACTGGTTGTCTTGAATAACTACAAAATAGCGCATTTACTGAAGCTTGGTTTATGTGCTTTTGAAGCATCCTGATAAACAATTTAGATTACTGGGCGGTAATGGATGCTTCTGATTCATGTCATTCTTGGCCTAAATCTTGTTAAAGAAGCTTCATCGTAGAGAAAAGAGAAGTGGTTTTGGAGGCTTCGTGAAGAGGAACTTGAAGCGTTTTTGGGTTTTGGTGTACTGAGAGTATTTCGGCAATTATGTGACTAAGTGGATATTTATTTTGCCTTAATGTGTATTTGATTAGGTTGCTTCAGCTATAAATACTTCAAGCTCTAAAGCCTGTGTTTCACTGTCTGCCTCTAATCTTGGCTTTTGAGGAACATTTAATGTCTTGTTGTGGTTACAATTAATCTGCATGTGTTTTAGCAATTAGTGTTTATGTGCAGCAGGCAGCGGCGGATTCTGGCAACTGTCAATCAGCAGCTGTAATTGGCTCTGAAAACCCAAACGAGGAAGCACAAGGTGATTTACTGCCCAGCTATTTGGCAACACCGTTCTGTTGACAAACACCCTTCTCTGGCCTGGATTATTTGCCCTGTTTTGCAGCGTGGATGGAGGAGCAGAGGAATGGCAGCATTAGCACTGCCCTGCCTTTGATGAAGCGGTTTGATAAATTACCACTTTAATGGGCTTGAATTTCCTTTCTTCACCACCTCTTGGAACAGCTGTTGGTTTTCCTAACCTCTCCTGATTTCTCTTTGTTACAGAAGTGTTTGTTTTAAAAACAAACCTCGGTATCTTTTCTAAAAAAAAAATGCATATACCTGTAAACTGTTTGCACTGTAATAGAAGCGTGACAAAATATGCATAAATTCAAAGCAATTAAAATGTTCTTCTGTTTGGCTTGGATTTAATAAAACTGATAAGATTACGCAAACAAAACACAGACGGAAGAGGGAAAATAACTTCAAAGAGGGAAGATCTGTGATCCTTCATGTAGATGCGGCTATTGCGTTTGTAGTCCCCAACCTTGAATATTGCCTAAATCTCCCCTGTGTAGGAGTGCGCTCTGCTAGCGATCGCTGTTTTCCTTCCCATTTGGTTTAGGGTTTTTTTTTTTTTTTTTTTTTTTTTTTTGTGAAAACAGAAAAAGTTAACTGCCAGCTGTAACCAACCTCTGTACATGCAGCCGAGTACAATTTAGTAAAATAACTGTGAATGTGTTAAGAGAACTAAAGCACTTTGCACTTGGGGCTGGAGATGCGCCGAGTCTGATACGGGCTGCGCTGGCACGTCGGGAGCCTTGAGCTTCATCTCTTGTGGCCGCTGCCAGCAGTAAGGGGATGTGAAATCTGCCTCGAGCAGTCTTTCCAGTTGCAGAAGAAAGGCCCTGTACCAGTGTCCTCTTTAGCATTTTTAATGAGATTGTGCAAATTGATGTTTTGCCCTGCTTTTGGAATTTCTGAATGCTACAATCCAGTGAAAGTGTGTGATCCATCCTTCCTCCCCTCCAGCGGATCAGTGCTTAGGAGCCACTATAGAAAAATAAGTGTCTTGTCATAGCTGATCTCTGTATTTTCTTTTTTTAACCTTCATCATGGGGAAGGAATGCAAGCGTGAAAACTCTGTATCATCAGAGTAAAGTTAAGGAAGAGCACTTAAGTGATTGAAAGTAATTCAATTGAAAGTAATTCAGTACCATCGTGCTATCCTAAAATCTTGATGCAAGAAGTCATTGAGGTTCCTGTAGTAGTTGAAAAGAAGTAAGTTGTGCGTGTATATATATATATTTGTATATATTCATTTCTATTATTGGCTGGGGGTTTGTATGCACCTCTCGGTCTGGGAGAAGGTGCATTACCTCGTGCAGAGCCTGCAAAAGGCCACGTTCACCTCTGGACTTTGGTGAAAAGAGGGTGGCGATGAGACGGCGGCGCTGGCACGTGAGCCCGGGCTCCCTGACGGTTTCTGTCTTGGCGCAGGTGCCGACGTGGCCGAGCCCAGCAGCTCGGACAGCCGCGGGGAGCGCTCGGAGCCCTACGGCGCCGTGGACGAGACGCTGCTGCCGGGCGAAGCCTCCTACCTGTCGCAGCCGCTGACGCCGGAGAAGGAGGACGCGCTGCAGGCGGCCGCCGTCGCCAACCTGCGCGCCGCGCTCATGAGCAAGAACAGTTTGCTGTCTCTGAAAGCCGACGTGCTGGGAGAGGACAGTTCCCTGCTCTTTGAGTACTTGCCCAAAGGCACGCATTCCTTATCCCGTAAGTGTGTATTTTTTTTTTATATTTTTTTGCTTACTGATGCTTTAAGTGAAGCCTTTAGTGAGAAGAAAACACAGGTCATTATCTGCTGTGTTGTTCCTTAACTGTTTTAGTCACTCGTAAAATCTGGAAACCTGTGTCTGTTATTGATACAACTTTGGAAGCCGTAAATGGAAGCATGTAGCATTTATCGCTAAATTTGTTCTACCTGCTTGCAAAATTGTAGGTGCAAACCACCCTTCAAGTTAGTTCGGTTTAAAAAGTTGCTGTAGAGGCTTTGAATCCAAAATTGACTAATATTAAAATGGGAGGGGGTGTCTGTTGCTTCACTGGTGCTCCTATAATCCTAAAAACAGTTAGGATTTTGTGGATCCTGCGATCTTTGCTTTTCGACGTCTGCTTTTAGGCCTCTTTCTCTAAGGAACGAACAGGTCTGGCTTTGCTAGACCTGTGCTTGGGAATGAGTTTTTCACTACTGGTGCTCGGTTGGACATGGCTGTTCTGTTCCTTATTTTCCAGCGTGCTTATGTAGCTCCTTCACTGTGACTGTAAAGTTGTTGGATTCTGTGCTGCACAAAAAAAAACCCTGTAAATATTGTATTTGAAAATATTTCAAAGTGGGAACATGAATACGTGGGACAGTATGTGACACAACATAGAACAAATTTCTGGGTATCTCATGTCCATCTCCACCCAGAAAGTTTTAATCTAAGAGATATGCCCAATTAAATAGAATGAAAAGTTCACTCTAAGATATCTGTTGTTTTTATTTTCTTTAACGGCAGAAAAAATTACTTAATGGTCACTCGGATTGTATGACAAGGGAGATAATTGCACAGCATGTCAGTCTTGGTATCTCTTTTCCCTTTTTGTATCTTAACAGTGGATTTTTTTTTTAAATCTGTTTGATTTAGAAAAAAAAATTAACAGTTTCGTACCTCCTTCTGCAGCTTAAATCCTGGGGAGGGGAGGGAGCTGTTAAAGCAGCACTCCGCTTTCCACAGTACCTTACGTACTGAATAATCTCCAATTAAATCAGATTTAGATGGTTTGAACTAAGCTAAGAAAAATTGGTCATTGCAGTGAAATAGCCGAGATGCTCCGGGGCTGCTGAATCACCCGGCGTGGGTGCCATGGAAGGGCACCTGGCTGGTGGGTGTCACGAGCGCTGCGAGCTAAGGGACCTTGTGATTTATGCACAGGACGTTGGGATCTCTGGTTCGTGACTGATGAAATTAGTGGTTTCATCCTCTGTCGTGATAAACTGGAATAATGATTGGATTATGCTCTATCCATCATCATCTTGGTGTGGGGATTTTGGATTTTACTTGTAAGCTGAAGGACCACTTGGCATAAAGACAAATGAGTAGAAACCAGTCATAAATTAAAGCTAGGAATTAGAGGGTGTCTAACAAGCTGAGAAATGAGGTTCTGAAACAGGGCTGGTGTAGGCAAAAGACCAACTAGGTTTAAAATGAAGTTGGATAGATTTATAAATGGGGTAAAAGATAAGTCGTCAATGAATGTGATGACTGAGGAGTTCTCTTCCGGTCTCTGTTTGAGGTCCCTGTTTTTGTGTCCTTTTGCTATTGTATGAATTTCATTCCATTAAGCTCCAGTTACCTCGTCTTTCTGGAAAAGTGAATTACTGAGGCAAGTTTGGTCTGTGGGTTTCACAGCAGAAAGGGGGATACGGTTGTGGCCGATAAGAGAATCCTTCTACAGATGAAATGGGCATCCTTTCTTGGAGAAGATACCTAATATAAGATGATGATTTGTGGTGACTGTGAAATACGGAAGAACAAGGAATTGAATAGAAATTTTCCATGTAGAAAATACCAGTAAAGCAAGTGATGAAATTGTGGAGATCTGAGAACACCGCCAGGGTTGGTGCTAGCTTTGAAGGTGTTTTTCACTTTTTCTATGAACACAATTTGAGGATGTTGAGTCATTTTAACTCCTGGCTTATATAAAAAAATCAAAGGGGAGGGAACAGGGCAGAAGCCCAGTAAACAGGACTCTTAAAAAAACAAGAGAGCAGTGTGGTCGTTCCCGTCTGCCTGAGTTGCAAAGGAAATGCACTAATTTGGCAATGCACTAATTTAAAGAATAACTTTGAAAGTTCCCACATACCTTCCAAATTTTAATTTTCCTTTTGCATAGCTCATATTGTTGTAAAAGTTTGTAGAGGTTACCCCAAGGTTTTCATTTTACATCATGCCCTTTTTTCTAATTCGCTGTATCTTGTAACGATAATGTGAGGTGTGAAATTACTTAACACTCAGTTAATGGAAACAGAGCACAGAACAGTATTTTTTTTCCATGAACATCACTTTATTACTATGATATAGTGAAACATGAGTAGAGTATTTTTAAAGTTAACCAATTTAAAACAAAAGGGAAAATGGAAATGCCTTGCTATCCAGGTGACTTGGTTCCCGGATAACCTGCAGTGAGATGGCTTTGAGAAGTTATGAAATCCCAAGGTTTGTCCTCGGAACTGACTTTCTTAACATGCTTGTTGGAAACCCAAAGCACATGTGTATTTTGCAAGAAGAGAGACAGGCACCCGTTACTCACGGGCAATACTGACTTGCCCCGGGTAGCGCTAGGTACCGGCCTGCATCGCTTCTTGTTGTCGATGCCTCGCAGATGAGAAATAGTTTGAGTTTTCCACGTGTTCCAGGGTGCCGTACGGGCAGGTTGTTTCCCTGTTCTGGATTTCAGCAGCGCTCCCGTGTTTAGCTGCTTTGCTCTTTCACAACACGTGTCCTCTTTGTGCTCCTGCACCTCGTAGCGTTGTCATGTACAGTCACACCACATGGATAAAATTCTCAACGGCTTTTGAGTCGAAGGGTTTTGCAACTGTTTTTGCTGACTATAAGCAAGAGAATGAGAACTTGAATGCTCATTAGAAAATAAGTTGGTTAATTCACATGCTTGTTTTCACATTTAAAAAAAAAAAAAGTCAAAAAGGTTTCAGATTTTGGGGTGATTGACTGCCTTAAAGAGTCCTTTCACTTTTGCAGAGTAGCATGTTGTATATTTCTTTATATGTCTAAGTTTGGCTTTTCCTGTTTACCCTGTTGCAACTAAAACTGTTTATAGAAGCAAGTCCTATGAAGCTTGTTGTCCAAGTGATTACATGGTACACAGAGCCCTTCTCTTTTGGGCAAATTGGCTAATATTTTATTTTTAGCTAGCAGTTCACTGAAGGCAATCCATGTTAAAGGAATAAATTTACGCAGTGGTCAGTTCTCCCAAGTGGGAGTTAAAGGCATAAAATTTGGCATGGAATTTCTGCACATGGTAAATCAAGATTTGGGGAAGAATGGTTGTCATTTAAAGCAAGATGTAATATCCTTTGCCCTTCTGGTTGTTTTCAGTAATGGTTTTACTGTTGAGCTGTCAGTTCTCGGAACCACAGAGAATCCTCCAGTCATATAGATAACTGCTAAAGCCACGTATCTTGTTCCGTATGCAAAGCCGCCTGAAGGAAAGTGCCTCTAATTTCTGATTAAAAAGTTAAAATATCTTTCATTAAAGACAAGCCTAAGTTTAGGAGGAAAAAAAGTGTTTGCTCGTCTTACTAGTCAGAATGAGACAAAATCTAAATTCAGGTGCTGTTTGTGTTCTTGCATACGAACTATGGATCATTTATGTGGTTTCTCTTCTTGTGATACTTGCAGTTCTGAAACCAAATAAATATTTATTATTGTTTCAAAATTGATGTTTGTACCTCTTTGTTGCGTTGTATATCTTTCTGGCTCATTTTGAATGATTTAGTTTGTTTCTAACTGGAAATACTGATGAATTCACTCTCTTTCACATTGTTTCTCGTATTCAGTTTATGGGGGTTCAGCGCTTTGTTGTCCTCTCTTTAAATTGTAATAGCAAAATACGAACAGCAGCAGAGCAATCCTCACACACGGCTATTGCAATTAGTTAAATCTATTCAGGTTGCGCAAGACTCCAATCTGTGATCAGAGCAGAGGAAAGTAGATCAAACACCCAGCCTGTGGAACAAGAGTAGAGTTTCCTTTGATAGCTGATAAAAAGTTAGGTTTGGGGTAGCTCATATTTAGAAACCTGCTTGCAGTTTTACTTGAGTGCTCGTTGCAACCCAGATAACAGCGTGCTGTATTGGGACATAGTATAAACTTTGGGGCTTGTTATTTTTAGTTGCATTAAAGAGTGTTTTTTGTAGCCATAAAAGTTTCAATCATATCCTTTTGGAATAGGAGTAAAAAGGCTTTAGGGCACAGAGTGCTTTAAATATGAATTTCTTTAGTGTTTTTTTTTTTTTTTTTTTTTATTATGATAATTTATAGGAGCCTACAATATTTGCTTCTGATTTTTGCTTGCTTACCTCTCTAAAAGTAATGACCTGCTCGATACTTTATTCCAATCTGTGGTTGATGCCAGTGTGCAGTCGGGGTTTAAGGTTTAATTAACAATTTGTAACGCGTAGAAACTAGTCTTGATCACAGTCTTTATTTGTATACAGATTTGTCACTGATTATCAGCGTATTTGGGGGAATATTGTATACCATTTGGCTGCTGCTACTGAATAAGGATGTGATTCCACTTCTGAGAGATGAATAATTTGTTTTCCTTTTCTAACTGCAGTGGATTTTTAGGGTGTAGTGACTGTCAGGTGTAACGGCTTAGTCCTCCAACTTTGAAGCCTATAAAATCAGAGTTATATATACGTGCGTATATATAATTTTTTTCATCTTTTGTAAAGCACTTTGAGATCAAGGATTATCAATTACATATTAAATAAAACGCTACGGTCAAATCTTGGATTTGAAAGCTTTAAAATCTGAAGAACGGCAGTAGGAGAATGAAGTTTTCTGTGCAGGTGCTAACTGAAAAATTAGACGTGTTTATTTGGAACGGCGCTTCCCAAAGAAGCGCCGGCGCCGCTCCGGACGTTCGTGCCGCCTCGCGCCCCTCCGTCCCGACGGAGCCTCGAGGGACGGCGCCACGAGACGCAGCTCCCGCACAGCCGCCCGCGCGGACCCGGCGCGCTGGGTGGGGAGGCTGGTTTAGAAAACCACCGCCAAAAAGAGGCCGGCATCACCGTGCCGCGGCACGGCGGCCCGAAGAGGAGCGCCGGGTGCGCGTTCGCGTGGGTGAGACTCGTTTCCTGTGTTCCCCAGGGCCCGGCACCAACTGCGCTCGTTCGAGGGGCGAATGCGATGGCAAAGTGGAAGCACCATCGCCCCCGCTGCCCCCAGCACACGTTGCCTCTCAGAGCCCCCCCGCGAGCTGCTCTCCTGGTGAATTGTCACCAGGAGCCACCGCAAGAGGAGAGACACCCTCAGCCCAGGTAAGGTCACGGTGGGGGGGGAAAAAGGCAAAAACCTTAAATATACAGGGCCCTGCTTGATCAGATCCACCCCAATTCGGAGTACTCTGAAAGGCCGTCCTATCTTACACCTTCATCTCTTAGTTGGTCTTTTAAAATAGAGGTTGTTTTTAAACCTAAAGCTCTGTTGAGGTTATTGCTGGCGTTGTCCTAATCTTACCCTTTTGTTCCTGACCTCAACAGCGCTTGCAGTCGGAAAATTGTATTTATATTTTAAAGTATACAAGTCTTTTTACTGTAAATCAATTAGTTTGCAAAACATTCTCTATAAGAATAGTCATAATAGCATAAACAGCACCCAGCTGTGTAGTGCTTATTTTTGTTATTTTGGATTTGGGCTTCTTTGATCTACCTCAGTATAGGTAGAAGCAGACTGATTTTCAACAGTGTGGGATCCATTGCTTTCGACAGTATTTCTAATTGGTAGTATTTTGAATAAGGCTTTATCCTCATTAAGCAAGTGGATGCAAACACAGATTTTTTTTCCTTTGCGGTCACCTTAGAGAAAAATGAGTGGCAAGAACTGCTAGGAGCCCCTTCCCCGGGCTCTGCATCCTGAGCTCTGCCTCGTGGGGCGCTGCCATCTGCCACACATGGGCAGGTTGCAAAGGACTTATGAAGAAATCAGCTTTTATTTGTACTTGGAGTCGGCCGTGCCAGAGAGCACTGCATGAAGGGACCTGAGCAGAGCACATATTGCTTTCTGTGGCTTCTCTCCCTCTCTTTGGTAGGGCTCAGGGGATTATTTTTTCCATTTTTTTTTCCATCTGCTAGAAATTTTCTACCCTATGTTCTCCACTGGCTTGAGTGGGAGCTACAGGTGCTTAGTGACACTGAAAATTGAGTACCGTTAGCAAGGACCTAAACAGGAACGTTGATTACTGTTTTTACGCATCAGGTCTTGCAGAATTTGTTGTCCTCCCTTGGCCTGAGTAACTAAGCTTTGCTGACAGGGAGGATTTTGTAAAGGCCAGTAGGCAAATTGCTGACTCTAACGATGAACCTCCCTTAAACAAGGAGTGAGGGTACTGATAAGAAAGGAGTCTAAGCATTGACTACAAAAACATGTTCTTGCAAATACTTACCTTAACTTAAGTTAACTTTTCATTTGCAGGCCACTTACGATGGATTTTTAACGATTTGGCACCTTGATAGCTCTGACTCAGGTAAGCAAAGTGAAAAATATATATATATATTTTACCAATTATTTTATACCAGAAGATGCTGATCTGTACGTGTGTATGTGTATTTCTCTTTTAGATTCAAGTTTTCCAAGATCCGAAGACACGGACGTATCCAGTGACGGCCTCTTCCTGGACTCGGCCCTGACCAAGAGGCTGCTCTGCGGTTTCTGCCGGCGGCCGTTCGAGTGCGCGGAGCGTCTCCAGGAGCACGTCCTCGAGCACGCCGTGCCCCTCGCTGTCCCCATGGACTGTGCTGACTGTCCCCGGCCGGGCCCTGGGGACAGCGTCCCCCCCGGGCCGCTCGCTCGCTTCCAGTGCTCCAAATGCCCGGCCAGCTTCACTCTGAAATCCAATATGGATCGGCACCAAAAGACAGTCCACTTCAACTGTAAGAAGATGCAGTGTCCCAACTGCGCCAAGCTGTTTCGGGACAAGACGGACTTAAACCGACACCTGATGTCCGTGCACTCAAACGAGCGCGCTTTTGTGTGCCTCTCTTGTGGCAAGGGCTTTGGTACCCAGAAGAACCTCACGAATCACGTGAAATCGTGTTCCCCTGGCACTGCCCAGCCGCCGGGGCTGGAGCTCTTGGATAGTATGGAACAAAACCAGGATGCTGAGGATCTGTAACTACTGCCATGTATATTGGGCATTTAGTTCTTTCAATTTAGGACAAACAAGATGTGTCACTGTTTTCCTACTGCAAATAAACCTACTGCAGGTGTAATGTAAAGGGTAGCTCCCAAATGCCAATCGGGTTGATAACGCACAGGGTCCAGATAGTGCAGAGCGAATGCTCGCAACCAGGGTGCAGTGTGCAGAGATGCTGTTGTCCATCCATGTAATGGCACTTTGGATATTTTATTGGTGTGGTAATGCTGTGTACTTATTGCCTTTATTTTTTTATCAGTAGATCTCAAAGTGCTTTATAAAAGAAATGGGATGTTTCCCCATGTTGACAGGGAATATAACACACAGATCTTGCGAACATGTTACGGCTGTAGCATCAGCAGCAGAATCCAGGTGTCTGAGTTCCAGCCTAGGGCTCCGTCCACAGGCAATCCAGTCCCTGTGCGGTGGATTCAGGAGCTGTGCGGGCACTGTGAGCTGTTGATGAAAACTGTTTTTCTGTGTCGTTTGAAGGGCTGGGGGGAGAATACATCTTATGCCTTTGTGCAGCAGGGTATATACTATTTGGGCTTCATTTTTTCTTTTTTTTTCAAGGTTTGTATATTTTATTACTTGGTGTTATCTTGGAATATGCTAGAACTTTTAAAAATGTACTTGAGCATGACTGTGACTTTCAGGGGTCCCCTAAGTTTTCTGACTCTGACTAAGTTTTCTGTTTGTTTTAAATGATATATGAAGTTAGCCGAACTGTGAACGTATGCAGCTGAAAGAGAAAGCCGGGGCCATCCTGGGAGTGTGGGGCGAGCAGAAAATCCCTCGTGGTTGTTACTGTAGGGTTGAGGGCTTACCTTAATGCCTGTTTTACTACTATTTTTTTTTTTAAGAGATTAAATACTTACGTGCGCCTCTTGCTGTATATTTACGCACAGACCAGATCATAGTAACTATTAAGTTGTCTAATTGCAAGCGTGGTGCTTTTCAGCTGCACATTGTGTGTGTTTCAGGGTTGCCTTCCTTAACACACTAGGCACAACCAGAAAAGCCAAAGCGACGTGCAGATAATCCTGTGACTTCTTCAGGAAGAAGTCACTCCTCTTGCAATAGGATTACATCTCAGGGAGCCAAAAATGAGAACTAGGTAATCGTACCCAAAAGGGCCTTACGCAGCCTGAGGTCTTCAGTGGAGAATTTCCTGCAGAGTTGTTTTTTGTGGAAAGCCAGAAGAGAAGGTTCTGTGGGTTCTTCCTGCCCTGTGTTCTTGGTGTAGGGGACATGAGGATATTCTGGCATAGCTGTTCTACCTGCTCTGCTGAAATTTGGAGCTTCAGGGAGAAATTTTGAGATTTCAGGGAAATTTGGAGCAGCAGTCGGAGATGCTGTATTAAGGCCGGGTTTCTGAATATCGGGCAGCTGGTGTTCCCCTGTTTGGCATAGTTCTTGTCCCCGTTTGTCCCCTCACTGCTGCCTCTTGCCATTGCTGGGGCTCCCGGGAATTGTTCCCGATTCGGAGCTCCAAACGACGCAGGCGGTGTTCGTGGAGCTGGTGACATCGGTGACATCATTTCTGGGTCCCTCTCACCTGCCTTTTTGCTGCTTCTCCCGTTCATGTTGCCCAGTGGTGGGTTTTGTTTCTGCCCTCGTGGCATAGGGATAAATTGTGGCATTTTCTGCCTCCTCCGAGCGTTTCTTCCTCATCAAGACACACTGCAAAGCACCGAGCTCCCCTCCTGCCCGGGGCATCCTTGCTGCAGGTGGCTCCGAGAGCCACAGGTTGAGTCGCCAAATTGGGCAGCCCACGTGCCCGGGAAAATGAGGCGCTCGGCAGCTGAGCCCGTTACTTTGCCATAGTAGCACTTCGAGTGGCGCTACTAGACCGCAGTATTTTTAATTTACCGAATGTCGTGGTTTACGCTTTGTTTTCTCTGATCCAAAGGAATCTGTGAATGAATTCATTAGAGGTTGACAGACCAGGTTTTTTATCGTTGTATTTTTGCAGTATATTCTTATTTTTTTAAAAGGTTCGTTTAAAGGTCAAGGTAAATGCATTTCCAAAACTGTATAGTGTTTAAGCTACTTTTTACTTTTTACAGGAGGAAAAAGGGGTAACTTTTTTACTTAAAGGTATTAGAACATGAAAACCAGGAAAAACTAACCTCAGTGAAATATGGAGTTACTTTAGAAGACAATACCAAAGACTGCTTTTCAAGCATTGTTGAGTTGATTTAAAAAAAACAGTGCATCATTTGTAAGCATCATTTGTAAAATGTGTAAACATTTCAATGAAATTAAGTACATAGATTTTTTTTTTATTATTTTTATTTTTTTTTTTTTAAACTACAGCATTGTTTATTTTATAGTCTCCATTTCTCGGTGCTGTTCTTCATATAATCCTGACCAGCAGCTAGTTATCTATAGCACTACTGTTAATGGTCTTGGTGATCTGGTTAATGATTTCCTTAGACCTTGATGCTGCTATACGTAAGCTCTATAAAATATTAATATGAGCCTTTTTATGTAGGGCCAAAAGTTTGTACATTTTAACTTTGTCATTTAGACAAAAAGCTGTGCCTATACCAAAGTTGGTATGTTGCTCATTAAATATATGTGCTTGTAGGCATATATATTTAACAGTACTGTGAAAATCTCTGCAATACAATTTTTTTTTGTCTACAATGCTGTTATTTTTCAGATGTTGACTTTTGTAGATACAAAAATATATGGCTATTTGGTGAAAGACTTTTCAATAAAACTATAACTGCAAAAAGTGTTCTGTGACTGTTTTTAAATATAAGCTGAAAAAGTTATTTTCTAGTGATTGAAGATGAATAGAGGCAAAAGTAAGCAGGAGGGATGCTGTAAGCGGGAATTGTGAATATGATGTTAGAAACAGATTTTGAATCTGTTTGACCTTAAGGCTTTCATCTCTTGATAAATAGAAATAATTAAGATGGTATGTTGGGTTTGTAACTGTTCTTCGAAAATACCTAAACGTGGTCTTTTCTGTGCAGGTTGGGGATGCAGATGTGCACCTTATGAGTGTGACCACGCTCTGATTATGCAACTGAAATGGGGTAAATACATGGAAATCCAGGGCAGTGTCTGTGCGCGGCAGGAGCCTGGTACCGGTTCCTGCGGCCCGTGTTCGACGCTGCCTCGTGGGCTCCGGCGCTCGCTCGGTCCGAAGGGATGAGCAAAGGGCAGGAACCGGTGGGAAGCAGCTGGTCCTTTCGGAAGTGACAGGCTCAGGTACCATCTGGCGATGCAGGGAACAGGGTATTTTGTGGCGTGCTCTTCTCTAAAGCACTTTTGCCTTGCGACACGGGTGCCAGGCTACCGTGTTGCTCCACGGTGGATTTTAGGGGCTAAGGTGACTTACGGGGCATCCCGAGCCATGCATCTCTGCTCGCCGTGTCCCCTGCACGTGTCTGCTGGGGAAGTGGCCTTGGAGGGAGCAAGGAGGGATCTGTGACCCCCGGTGACTTCCCTTGATCAGCTTAGAGCTTGCTTACCTTGTCTAGACTGCGCCGTAATAGGTTTACGGTGATCCTGGGGCGTACAGATGTTTTGTCTGCGTGGCCTCCTGTTAATACCTGAGCAGCTACAAGAGCAGGCTGGAAACACTTACCGTAAATGGCTTGGTATCAAAAACTCGGCATTTGCTAAGGATTTTCCTGTTGGAGAAAGTGGGCTCCTTGCCTCAGACTGTACGGACTGGAGTGTCATGTCCAAAGGAGAAGCTGCAGCAAAAAACACTGTTCCTATAATTTCAGTCTTCCCAGGAAGGGAGCAAATACAAGAGTAAAGTCCTTTTCATATTCCATTTGTTTCCACAAAATCTTGCAGATAAGAAGTTAGATACGAGGTAGGACAAAACCCTGGGCAGTAGAACAACCCCATGGAAAGGGAACGGCGCCGCCAACTTGCATGTTGAAGTATCTTCTTGGAGGTCCCCAAAGCGGTGCAAAAGTGCATGTTATCACCTTAAAGCGGGCTTTTAAAATTCCGCTAATTCCGTAAGTAATCTTTGCTGACAGGTGAATAAAAGAGCTTTCGCTATTGCTGTCATCACCACTGCAACCATGGTCCAGGGGAGGGAGTAGATTTTTTCTGCCCCCCACTGTTTTGGGCTAGGAAATTCTCACGACGGCTTTGCAAAGAGGCTCTCGGCGTCTGCAGGAAGCAGCAGCCACAGCTGCGGAGCAGCCCTGGGGCAGCAGCGCGGGAATAACGAATATTAGATCTGTTTCAAGCTGCTCATCGAAGGGGATGCTTTTTCAGGTACCTGTGTGGTGACTTTTTTCCTTTAAGTAGCCAGAAAAAGCGCTAAGACAAAATTCATATAATAGCAACTTTTAAGAGTTTGAACCATTCTTTTATTCTGAGTTAGAAAAAAGCACCTTTTTCATAATCTTTAAGATGAGCTTCTCGAGTGTTAAAATGTTTGTTCTGATTTAAAAGGTGGTGGATGTGAAGTTTCGTTTAAAATAGTGGTTGCAGTAACAAAGCACAATTCCTGCGCAGTTCTGGCAGTTTTTTTCCAGCATCCGCTTAGATTAAAGCTTGCTCCTAGTAAGAGGAAGAGTAATTCTGTTTCCTATGGAATTCTGTTTTGTTTATTCCCCCAGCAAATACTGAAGTTAGGAAGCTTGCTCCGCTTTGGAAACCCTGTAAAATGGTGTTTTCCCTTTGTGTTGAAAGTCTCATAGCTCTTTGTCTCCTGCCTGGATTTCCTGGTGGAAAACAAGAGCAAAAGGTCAGTTAAAGAGCGACGTTTCTAATGTTATTTACTCCCTTCGTGAAGACACTGGGGGCTCTGTCCTTCCAGCTTTACGGGAGCAACAGCAGCACGGTGCAGTTTGCACTGGTTTTATATGAGAGTCCGCGCGAGTTACATTTCACCTTGTTTTTATCTGCATTGCAAATACGAAGTAAACTTTCAAAAGAGAAAGAAACGAAAGCCCACAGCTGAGTATTAAATAACGCCGAATACAGAGGCATGCTGAGTTTATAAAAGCGGGTGAGCCTTTTTAAAGTAGCTGGGTGGTTTTGCAGAAGACAGTTTCACTCCCCAAGGCATTTGCCGTGGCATACGGAGAGCAGGCGGCAGCCGTTCGGCTAGCAGGGCTTTTCTAGGAGGGAATTTCTGAACGAGCATCTAAAGATTTTGCAAACTGTTCCATATGTCAGAAACCTACAGTAGGTTTGGGATTTCCCTTGCTGCCTTTGCTGTCTTACCTACCCTGCTTCATTTACCAAAACAAGCCATTTGCATGTACAGTAGCATAGTTAAGATAATTAACACGAATTTGCTTTCTTTTATTCCTCCTTGTTATGTAAACAGTGCATTGTTTTGAGAAATGACAATAATTAGGACACAACTGGGTGAAAATTAACATATTCTTGGAAAGAGATAAAATTATAGAAAGTGGAGATAAAAATTACATCCATGTGGACAATCATTTCCAAATTTATACTGGGTGGGTTTGCTTTAGGGAACAGGGAATCCTCTATTTTCTCCTGCCGTATTTTGCATTTGCACTTTGATTTTTGTTTGGAGGAGGAAATACCCGCAGCCACTCTGCGTTCCTCTGGCAAAGGAGACCCTTAGGCTCTCAGTGCTGTTTGCATCCCTCGAGTTTGCTATCAACGCACTTCCAAGGAGATGGCAGGAAGAAAAGAATCAAAAGTGTTAGAATGACTGCAGAAAATTCCTTATCTTCCAGTCCTGCAAAATATGATTAAAGAAATAATGAAGTCCGTGAAGGACTGTGCAGTCGGGAGGCCTGCAAGGGTCGTGTTTCAATTCAATTCAGTATCATCCTCCTGTATTTCTCTGGCCATGCCATAATGGTGAGACTAGCTGAAAGCTGGATACTGCTGAATGCATTTGTCATGGATGTGCTTTTCCTTCTGGAAATTCCTCGGAGTTCGCACATTCATGGGAATACTGCTGGAGTATTTACCTTATGGTGAGGGGGTTCTTGCACTTCTCCATCAGTCACAGTAAGGTTGTTCTGCCTATCCGCCCTGCACTTCAGCTCCGTTTTTCACAGCTTGCTGCTACTTCCACAAAGAACAACTGGGTTAGTTTCCTATGATGGTATTTAGGCTAATTAATTACAGCGAATTAACATTGCAGCAGATTTTAAGCCTTCTTTATTTCCTCTTTAAAAAGCATTAGCCAATGTGTGTTGGTAGCTGTCGCTAAGTGTTTGCTTGGCTTTTTCAGAAGTTGCTTTGATGAAGGTGTTTTAAGTTCTTGGCTTTAATCATGCCATGTAAGTACACGGATAGAAGATGCTTGGGTGGTTCAGAGGTGCCTTCACGGTGACATAATTCGACGGTGAAAGGTTAAGCTGGAAGATGGAACGTGCCGGGATGTTCCGGGAGTAACCCGTGTGTTCTGCTTGTTCTCTTGCAGTCAACGAGTTCACAGTGATCAGAAAGAAGTTCAAGTGCCCCTACTGCAGCTTTTCAGCCATGCACCAGTGTATCCTGAAGAGACACATGCGATCCCATACGGGAGAAAGGCCCTATCCATGCGAAATCTGCGGGAAGAAGTTCACGCGCCGCGAGCACATGAAGCGGCACACGCTGGTAAGCAGCTCGCGGGGCTGGAAGCGGAGGTGACTTGTTCAGCGTAAAGAGATCAGGAGCTTCCTCGCGTTTAGGACTGTATTTTGCTATCCCACCCCGGGGCTCCTCGGAGCCCCCCCGGTATCTCCCTCCTCACCTTTGCTCATCCCGAGCTCCTGGGCAGCCGCTCTCCTGGTGCGGCCGGAGCCTTCCCGAATGGGGAAAGGACGAGCTGGGCTGCAGTCACAAACGGCCGCTTATCTTAACTCAGCTTTTTTTTTTTTTTTTTTTTCTCTCCCCAAAAACCCCTTCCCTGGGTCTGTCCACCAGGATGTGTGCCCGGCCATCTGGTGCTGTGCCGGACACGTGCCTGGGATGTCCCTTGGCTCCTGCCTTTGGGCATTTGCATCCCGGAGGCAGATCTGAGCCGTCCGCTCGGTCCTGCTGCGGATCCGGAGCTTCTGAGGTCTGTGGCTACGCTCCTTGTCACACCAGCTGGTGGCCTCCAGCTTTCCATTTCGGAAAACTTAATATTAACATTTTGGGCTTTTACTTTCTCAGAATGGAGGCTTTTCCTTTGCAGGAGGACGGGGCCGGGCGTCCTTCCGCGCAGCTCTCGCTCCGTCTCTGCCGGCGTTCATTTTTCTCCTTGTTCTCCTTCCCTAGGTCCACAGCAAAGATAAAAAATACGTCTGCAAAGTTTGCAATCGCGTGTTCATGTCCGCGGCCAGCGTGGGAATCAAGCACGGCTCTCGGCGCCACGGCGTTTGTGCCGACTGCTCCGGCCGCGGCATGGCCGGGCACCTGGATCACAACGGCGGCGAGGGGTCTCCCGACGAGTTGTATCCCGGCGAGGGCCAGTACATGGAAGACCCGGATGACATCAAAGTAGAAGGAGACGAAGAGATGGGAGATGACGATGACATAAAGTGGAAAGATGACGTAGGGATATCACAAGACGACGTGATTTTAGATGACGACAAAGATGTCGACTCTCCACAGGAGCAGGAGAACTCTGGGGAGAACGACAAGGATTTTACCTGGATTTCTTAGGGATTTTTTGTTCTGTTTTGTTTGGATGTTTGTAGGGGAAAGGGAGGGCGGGGGAGGAAGGAGTATGTCGGAAAAACTAAGTAGCCTTGTTGTCGTCCGTGTGTGCAAAATAATTTTTGTGTTTTATAAAGAAGTCCTTATGGGCGCCGCTCCGATCGCGGATCGGTAGTGTCGGCCCGGGTGACACGAGCTCCTTCAGCGTCCCCCGGGCGGGCGAGCGGGGGCTCCGCGCGGCCCCGGCCTCGCGCTGTGCCGGGGCAGCTCCCCGGGGTTGTCGTCGGGTTGAGGTTTTGCTTTTGTGCTGGTTTTTCCCCTTTTGGAGCCCTTTCCTGTGCTCGAGCGCCGCAGCAGCAGCGGATGTGCAAACTAGTGTTGTGCAAACAGGTGTGTCGAGGGCTCCCTGAGTAACGCAGGCCCTTTGCTAAAGAGCTGTTTGAAGAGAGTTTTTATTATTTTGTATTGTTTTTTACAGAGCCAAATAGATCAAAAGGCAAGTCGGGCTTCAGCCTTACGAGTTCCTTCCAGAAAAGCGGACACGACGCTGGTACTTGGACCTACCGGCACCTTTCCCTGCTCCCGTCTTCCAGCCTTGGTTAGTCCTGTTCAATGAAGTGACTGTTGATATTTCCATAAAAATGGTTCGCTTTAGAGCACACGGGTAACCGAGGACCCGTTGTTGTTTTCCACCGACTTTCCCATCACTCCTTCGAGTGCCAGCTGCCTTTTCCAGAACTATATGCAAACCAGGGAGGCGCTTAGCGAACTGCAGGGGAAAACGTGGAATGTAGAAAGGGAGCTGGAGCAATCCCAGCCCCCTGGGATCCTGCTCTTCCTCTCCGGGGGTTTCCGTGGGGCTGGGATTATTCTTCCTTGCCGTGCTGCAATTTTCCCTCACCGGGGGTAGGCACAGCTCCAGCTGGATTTCCACGGGAAACGTGGGGTCTTACTGCACCGGTTCCGTGTAAGTTTTCCGCTCAAACCCTTTGCTGAGCAGCGGGTTTCCGTCCTGGCGGAGTCAGGGCCCTCTCCGGGAGCAGATTCGCTCGTGTCCGACTGCACGGAAACAGCGCCGGCAAAACCCGCCGCACGCGTCCTTGGGGGAAAGGCGTCTTCTCCCCTTCCCCACTTTGCTTCTGGTGCTTTTTTGTTATCTTTTTTTTAAAAAAAGGGGCAGAGACCTCCCTCCTTCCTTGCTCCGGAGCGCCGCTCCTGCCTTGCAGCCTGCCACGAAAACACCCCGCCGCCAGAAAGCCAAATGACTACAAGGTGCTATGTATTCCCAGCAGCAGGAAGGCAGTCCTGGGGGAAAAGCAAGCTTAGAACTTCCTGCAGGTGACTTTATTTATTTCTTTATGAAAAGCATGGTCCACCAAGCAAAGAAAATGAAAACAGGGTTTATTTTACGAGATGCCGGCAGAGCAAATCTTCAAGGGTTTCTGCTGCTCGGTGCCTGCGTTTCAGCCTCTCTCTCCCTTGTAATTCCCGTTGTTCTCGGCTGATTCCCGTTTCTCGCCGGGACGGTCGCTCTTGGTGCATCTCGGTAATTCGGAGACCTGTCTCAAAGCCGCTCGGTATCCTCAGATCTTCTCTTAGCTTCAAGGGAGGCTGCGCAGCCCCAGCTCGGCTGCTGCTCATTGCAGGGGCCAAGAAGTTATTTGGACTTGCTACTTTTAGTCCATAGGGCCAGACAACCCTATTCTTTAAGTAATTAAAGGAAAATGCAGTAGGGTCATATGGAAACATTTTTATTAAACTGTAAAAAGCTCCATTTGTGCTTTAGCTTCTTGTAAAGCCCTGTGACTCTATTTTAAAGAGATGTAGAGGAAACGTATTTTACACTTGGACCTTTGTACACGTTTTTTCCAAGTCCCAAACCCCCCGCTCAGGAGTCGCACCCGCCGTTCCCGGGGCCCGGAGCGCAGCCGCCCTCCCCTTATCTCGGCTTCTGCCTCCCCAAAAAGCAGGCTGGAATTTACTGTCCTTTAGCCTGTAACTAGGGAGGAGCGGGAGCAAAGCCGTGCAGTGCTCGAGATCTGTAGCTTTGCTTTTTGTGAAATCTATTTAAGGAAAAAAAAAAAAAGCATAGACACCCAAAACTTTCGAAACCCCTTAGTTTCCATGACATTCCTTCTTGTTTAACTCTTTGGGTTCCAATATATGAATTTACTGGCTTGTGTTTGGGGGAAAAACAGAAGGCCGTTGATCTGGAGTTAACTTGTCCTCTCTTCTGCCCAAGCACATGGGGGACTCGCTGCTTGTAATCAGGTTTATGGGGTGCTCAGCTTTACTTGGTGTTCAAGTGGGAAATAGTTTATGTATTTTCTTCCTTTTCTTTCCTGTTTGCACAGGGGGGCAGTGAGCGCGGGGCTTCCGGACACATTTTCCAGTGGGGCCGCTTGGCAGATGAGGGCACAAAAAGGGGAGAAAAAAAAAGGAGAGGAAAACGGAAGATCCACACAAAAATCTAACTGGTTACGATGTTATAATATAGCGCAGGCTTCTATATTACTAACATTCACTATATATACCAAATAAAGTCATTCTAATACGTGATGTATATTTTAAGTGCTTTGTTTGGCCGGAGGAGCGCGGGCTCGCAAACGCAGGGCCTTTAGGATGTTTTGGCGAGCGGCGGTTCTGGCGGCTCCGCTTCTAACCGCTCCCGTTTGGTTTTTGTCCTTTTTCATCCGCTTTCCTCCAAGCTCCGGAGGGGGAATGGCCCTTTCCCCCGCCTCGCCGGCGCCTCCGCGCGCTTCCCCGAGCCGCGCTGTGCGGAGCCGCCGGGCCCGCGGGAAGAGGGGCGCGGGAGGCTCCCTGTCCCGCTATGCAAACTCTTCCCGGGCGCTCCCAGACCCGGCCGAGGGAGCGCGGGGCCCTTTGTAGTTCCCGTCGGGACTTTGTATAATTCACTGAGATTCCCTTTTTTTAATTTTTTCTAAATATATATATATATATATATATAATGTGTGTGCGTGTGCGTGGGGGTGTGTGTATATATCTATATATATATACAGAGCTAGATTCAAAAGAGTAACTCCATTAGAGATGACAAACCAATGCGTTTAGTTCCATAGAAGTCTTGCGACTCATCTTTTCTTAAAGCGTTCCTATAGAGTGACCAGCGCTGTCCGCCCAATTTCCGCACTGTTCTCCTTTTTTAATATAAAAATGTGCCAGAAACACGAGGAGCTTTGGAAGCCCCGCGATGCTGATGACGTAGCCCTGGCGCGAGCGTCGTCCCGGCTCCGAGCTGTCCCGGATCGGCCTCGGCCGTGTTGGCGTTAAGAGGCTTCTTTACCATTTAAGATAAATGAGATTCTTGGGTCTTCTTCTGTCAACTTTGTGTTTTCAAATGCATCTTGTTTAAAAAAAATGTTGAATTTCACGTATTTTTATATATTATTTCCCTTATGGGGTGAAGTTTAAGGTTGTTGTTAAACCTCCCAGAGTTATGGAATGATTTGGAGGGGATGAAAAGGGGGATGCAGCTGCTGAAGGTTTCCAAGGTGACTGTCTCAATTTTGTTTGTTACTGAAGAGCGGAGCCAGGAATGCAAAAGGAAAATCTCTCATACAGAAAAGCGACTCCCCCCTTAGCCTTAGGTCCCGTTTTGTTTTGCATCTCCAATTAATGCCTTTAAATATCCCGCGTTTCCAAAGTGAGAGCTGCGTGCGGGTGGCTGCGTCTCTGCGGGGGGACCGGTGACTTTGGGTGACAATTCTGGGTGTCCCCTCTGAGGCTGCGGCCCCCCCCGGCAGTTCCTGCGGCGGCTCCCCCCGAACGCTCCCGATTTTGCACAGCGCCCTCTGGGAAAGAAACTCCATGAAAATGCAAAAACTGGAATTTTTTGCAATATTATTAAAGACGATCTTATTTTTTAGCTCATTCTGTGACATGTGCAACTCCTAAGAAAGCCATACTTAATGGTTCTTTTTATTTGTAGATTCTCTATTGTGTTTGAATTTCTGCCTTTTTTGGGGACATTCTGCATAGTAAGAGTGCTGTGTGTATGCTTTCATATATATTTATTTTTCAACGTGCTTTAAACCTGTCTATGAAAATAAAACAAAACAAAACAAACAACACCAAAGAGAGAGAGAGAGAGAGAGACGGAACCCGGCGCTTGACGGTGCCCCGGGTTTGCCCGGGGCGCGCCCGACTCTCCCCGGGCCCCGGCTCGGCGCTCGCCCCCGCCGCCGCGGCGCCATCACGGGCCTCGCGGGGCCGCGCTGGGACACGGAGCTCGGCGGCGGGAGCACCGGGGTGGGGGTGGTGGGGGTGGCGGAGGGGCGGGCGCGGCGGGGGAGGGGGCACCGGGCGGGGAGGCGGCCACGCCGCGCTGCCTGCTGGGAGTCGTAGTCTCCGCGCCGCCACGCGCGTGGCTAGGCGGCCCCGCGCGGACTACACATCCCGGCAGCCCGCGCGCGGAGGGGGGAGGAGGGCGGGGTGGCGAGCGCGGGGACTGCTGGGAGGGGAAGTTTCCCGGCTCTGTGGTTGCGGGCGGGAGGGCGGCGAGGGGACTACAAATCCCAGGAGGCCCCGCGGCGGGAAGGGCGGTGCTTCCGGTGTCGCCTGTCGCTCACCACCCTGAGGTGGCCTGAGGGGAGCGAGGCCGCCAGGTGGCAACAGGGCGCCGCGGTGGCGGCCCGGCCGCGCTCCCGGCCGGAAAGCGGGGTTCTCTGGGGAAAAGTGCCCTGGCACAGAGCGAGGCACGAGTCCTGGAGGCGTTCTCTATCACCCCCGCTCTCATGTGGCTATTCTGGCCGTATATGAGGGGACTGATCAAGAGCACAAGGACTCGGAATTAGGGTTTTGGGTGGGTTTTGCTGTCTGGAAAGGGGGTGTAGCAACGTTACCTGCTCATTAACGTCCCTTTCTTGTGAGGGGCTTAAAGCCAGCATCAAGCTGGTATATCTGGTAGTGTTGACAACACATTCTGTGCAGCACTGGGTGCTCTCAGGAGAACGCGGGCCTCGGGTGCCTGGGAATGAGAAATCAGATCTTAAATATGTTGTGGGAGTGGCAGGAGGAACAGGGTAGAGGCCTTGTGCGGGTCTGTTTTTGCTCCGCCACCTCGACTGCAGCATCTTGGCCTTTTTCCTCTTAAAACAAGGAGCTGGTCTGTAAAATGAGCTCTCCTGCTTCCGAGGAAGGGGGCACCTCTGTCCCTTAAACCACAAGCGCTCAGCAGGAAGCCTGCAACACCACATGCTGTCCATCCGTCCATCTATCCATCCATCTATCCATCTGTCTTGCTCATGGAGGCTCCATCTTTCCCATACAAAATGACATTAAGCAACACTGACTCCGTCCGTTAAAGCAACAAACTGTGAGCTTAAAATTGTTGAAGCAGCTCGTGGGTGCAGCTTTGTGCACTTCAGCTGTGGCTAGTTGCTCAACAAGGTAGACACCTCTCCTCCTCAGAACTGTAGTTTTATGTGTTTCCCCTTTGGTCACTGAAAATGCTTCCCCTCTTTCTGGTTGTGCTTAGCAGCCTGCAACTTGCTGTGGAGTCGCTTCAAACATAAGGTGACCTGAGCATTGCTGGTGCCATGGGGGCTGTGGGACTCTGCGCTCTCACTGCCACCTCACCGTCCTCTTCCCAGCTGAAATTTCCAGAATTCAGGCAGGTACCTGTTAATGCAAGTCTTTGTGCTCACAAGAGTCAGACAGTTCTCACATGGCTAAATAAACCCCAAAGTCTTTTCTCTGCTGTAAAACTAAGTATCAAAGCTGTGAGCAGCTGATGGCATTCGGAAGCCCTGGAAAGCAAAGCGCAAGGATCAGTGCACATGGGGCAGCTGTCTGGACACATTACAAGGAAACGGTATCACTTGTGTTGAGCTTCAGGTGTTTTTGTGAAAAGTAGCTCTCCTTGCCCAAATCCTTGTAGATTTTTCTTCTTTTCCTCCCTTTCCCTACTTGTTTTTCACCTCCTCTTCGATTCCTCATAATCAAATTACCAACTGAACTAACTCAATGGGAAAGACTTCTCTGGCGTTTAACGTTGTCCCCAGAAAGGGCTTTTGCTCTCAAGAAGCTGCTTATTCATTCCAGCAGCTGACACACTTCGGTAGCTAGAGACACGGCTGGTGCTGAATGAAACTCGTTATGTTTTTTCTTCTTTGCTCTGTCACAGGTGTTTTCCTGTATTCAAAAAAGAAAAATAACCCCTTCCCCAACTGCATTTCTGGGATCTTTGTTTAACATACAGAGACGCTGCTGCTGTTTATCTAATTTGTGTGAACTGTAGAACTGCTGAAATGCACCTCACTATCATCCCTTGATAGCCAGAGTAGAAAATGTAGCGTTGAGCTGTGCTCAGCTGCAAATAAACAAGTCTTCAACCCTGCCCGTCACCGAGACTCGCCCTCTCTTTGAGGTGAGTAGAAAAACAGATTAAAATCAGTGACCTCAAACAAAGTTTCCGGCTTGCTGATTTTCAAATGTGATTAAAATTGACTTGAACTGCTCTGTCTTAAATGGCTGTGCCCTGATCGTCGCTGGCAATGGCTTTTGGCATCTGGCTCCATGGTTGTTCCGTGCCAAGGGGGCTGTGCCAGGATCAGATGCTCCAGAGGAGGCCAATGGGCTGAGAAACGAGCAGAGCACTAAGGGCTTCCTGGCTCTTGCTCACAGCATCCCAAGATGCTCATGGCATCCTCAGAAATAGGTTAAAATTTCCCTTCTTTACCCTTTTGTCCTGGCTATTGCGTGTGTCTGGCTTAGGTATCTCAGTGTCGGGTAACCAGAAATTGTGGTTCTTTCTTTTATTTAGTGTCTTTCACCATAACTCTTGAACATTGTCATCTTAAAGGTGCTGGGAAGCCCAGGCCTGCCGAGCAATCACTGTTCTTGTAGAAGGATTTGTTGATGACCTTCTCAGCGTCTTCCTGACTTGTGCAGCAGGGCAAGAAGATCCAACCCACCCCAGGTACATTTCTGTGTGCAGAAACAAAACTTGGGCGACGCTCTCCTGAACTGTTACCTGAAATGATTTCCTCCTGTACACAGCTACTGTGGTTGTGCTAACACAGCTACTCCTGCAGCTGTGCTGTGGACGGGAGGTTTATCTCACCCGGATGAAGAATTACGAGCTGGTTCCCTGAAACTCTTCTGTCTGCCAACACCCATAAAATTATAGCAGTGCAATGCAGAGGGCCAATAAAATGAGCAGATGGAGGTGAAGGTTGCTTTAAGTGACACCAGTACTAAAAAAAAACCGTATTTTTGCTGTCCCTCTGAGTAGGAGAGTTAAATCCTGCTGGCCAGAAGCAATCGTAAAGGTGGCATTTGGCTGCATGGAGTCCCACCAGGGCATCTAATGTTAAGAAATGCTTTGCTGGGGTTCAGGGTGGAACCCGAAGTGCCACGTGGCATCATTGACCGCAGCGCAATCGTGTGCGATCATGAGTTGGATCTGCACAGAGCTGAGACAGGCCAGGCCTCCTGCTGTGGCAACGTGCAAAGGCAGCTTCCTGAGAAACATGGGCACTGCCCTGCCCAGCCCTAGACGCTACAGCTCAGGAGCCTGAGCCCTTCCGAGAGTCATTAAGGGCTTAATTAAAACTAGAGCTGAGCCCTGGTTACGTAAAATTTGGCTTCAAGATCTTTGGGGCCTGTTCAGGGCACATGAGGTGTGCAGGGCAAGAGCCTCATCATTACGGCACTCACCGGTCCGTCTGCCCATATGAGCTATGTCTGTGTGGCCTAGAGCAGTAGTGAGATGTTCCAGAGCTCATAAATGCTGCGTAAATCTTGGGATTTTCAGATCATTGCAAACAAAGGCACCTCTCTGGTAGGAATAAACTGGAGTGGGAACTGATTCCCAAACTTTGTAGGCGACCAAATGCTAAAATGAAACTGGGGAGCGTCCTCCATTTCTGTGGCTTGGAGCTCGCAGAGGAAGAATCCTCTCTGCTGCGTCAGGGATAGCAACTGCATTAGCTCTTCTGCATTTTCTATTTTAGTGCTGCTATATGTAAATATTTTTGTGGTGTTTTGAAAAGAAGCTGTGGCTGTGGGACAGCCTAAGACTTATTTCTGTTGGGTATCTGCCTTATTGGTGGGGTGTGAGATGATGTGTTTAGTGAAATGTGAAGAAGACAACTGGAGGAGGCTAATAACCAGGACGGTTGTGTCTCTGGGGTTGCATTCCTGAGCTGATAAGGAAGGTTCAGTGGGGACCTGGAGGAGATTGTGTGTGCAGACAGTGGGAGCGAGCAGGGCAGGTGGTTCAGAGAGGAAAGCGTTGAGTATTGGTGATCGCCTATGTCAGATATACATCAACTTGCCCTAGGGGAAATGTAGGTTGCTAAATGTGAGGTGTTTAAATTGTTAGAGCTGTGTCCTCGTGAAGGAGAACTGCCTAAAGGTGACCTCACCACTGGCTCATGCTCTTTGGGCCGGCGTAGGACACGTGGCACCACAAAATCCCCTCCCAGGAGGGATGTTCCAAGGCGGTGCAATCATGCAAGGAATATAAATAACACAAGTTGTGATTTCAGAAGGTTCCGAGTGAAGGTTTTGGGTTCCAGAAATCTCTGTGTTTTGCCTGGGTCTCTGTTCAGTTGCTGCTTCCGTGTATTGTTTTCCTGTCGCAACAGGCAAGGTCTTTCTGTTTTAAAAACAAATGTTTCTCCTAAACTCCCTGTTCCTCCCTGCATGGCTTTGCAGTCTAAAGTCTGACCTGCTTTTTCAGTGATAAATGGTAACTTTAGCCACACAGACCTGAACCATTACTGCAGAAATCAAGCAGGAAGAGGCCGTGTGCGGAGATGGTGTGTTAAAACTGGCTTGTTCACCAGCCAGTGTTGGCATGAGGCAAAAGAAAGTTCAGGGGTGGTTTAATAGAGGGCTTTGGAGTGGTCACAGTGCCAGTTTTGCTCATCTCATCTCTAGCTGGAAACCTCTTGTAGCAGGCAGGGTGTAGTTGGGTTGTCCCAGATTATCCTGCTATTAACTGTGCATCTCTTCCAGGCCTCTCTGCTTCTCTGAGCCCTGGTTCTGCACGGACCCGTGTCTTCTTTCCACTGAAAGTTGTTGCAGGCCAGCGTGAAACGGCTGGGATCAGCACTGGGAGGTGAGACGACACAACCTGGGGTTGTATTGGATAGAAATGGGGCTGGTAATGACCTCCTGGGTCACCCAAGGTTGTTCTTGTGCTGTTGCAGGAAACCATAGCCCAGAGTCCCCTTCGTGAGCTTAGTGTGCTTGAAATTAGCTGCCTGTGTCACCTCTTCTATAACTTTTTTAAGGCCCTTCTGGAGCCTTTCTTCTCTAATGGTTAAACTCCTTAATATCTAAGTCTAAACATATTTGTGTATAGCTTATGCTTCTCGCTGATGCAGTTTCTCCAGGATTTGCTTCCTGGTGATTTTCCCCATAAAATATAGCTGTCTCTCTGTGCTTGCCTTGGCTTTACTAAATACATGTGGCAAGTTCTTCTCCTCATCTCCCTGTCTCACACAGGCAACAACTGCTGGGGAGATGCTGTTGTTCCAGCCACAGCAGTGGCACAAGAATAGGAGCTCCGCTGGCAGCAGCGTTTTGCGGCGTTATAAGCTCTTTCTGCACCGTTTCCCAATACTGCTTTGCCACAAGGATTTTTCCAGCCTGGATCAAGCCCCTAGATGCTGTAGCCTAAACAACTGTTGGAAAAAAGGACTTCATTATACTGCTCCTTGGACTGTAACCCCCTGTCGTGTGCTCAGCAAAATGTTCTGTGCTGTGGTTTCATCTCCTGCGCTCTTAGTGGTATCACTTAATGCACAGATAAATAATAAATTCCATGCCCTGATTTTTGACACAAAATCCGTCTCCTTACGTGTCGCCTTCCTGTGTTCAGTGCTTGTCTGCTTAACTCATGCTGCCTGGTGGAAGTCGAGGCGGGTGCCAGGCGCTGTGACAGCCGGCTGTGGAACACATGGGATGTGTTTGGCGCCCGGGAAGGCGCCCTGGCACTGATGCGTTTGCCTGGATTCTGCCAAAAGCTCCTGTTACTTGAGCAGCACAGATATATCAGCGCTCATCTTTGTTTCAGAGCGCTGTCGAGACGGTTTAGACAGGGCTACTGTTTCAAGCAGGAATTGAGGCCATATTTTTAACGTTTTGCAGCTGGCAGAATTGGGAAGGCAAAACCATGACTTTCCAAGAGATCACAGGCCACGCTTCTGCAAAAAATGGGTAGATTGGGGATGACTCAGAAGTGCAGAATCTCTGCAGACTTGATTTTGGCCTCCGAGGGATGGGTTTCTGCTTTGGAGACTATATTTACATTTCAGGAAAGCTAGCGGATGACAACAAATTTCCAAGAGGATCATTGAGCCAACACTCGAGGTGCTGAAGACGAAGCGTCGGCTCCGTCACCAACATAACATAGTCACGTCAAGCTAAGCCCAGGTTCCTGACTAGACTTCTGCTGTGAAACATGGGTGTCCAACCCTCCTGATGGTGACGAATTATTGGTTGCTTTTGACCTGCTTTTGTGTTTTAAACAAGCCATGTGCCCAGTTAGTCAGCAACAAGGTCTTGTTTTGCAGAACAACTCATGGCTGGGGGCTTTTTTTCCTCCACGAAGCTTCTCTTTCTGAAAATTCTTTTGTTTCAAATCAGAGCCAAAAATGCCAGCGTTTCTACTGGACCTATGGAGGTCCAGTAGAATGGTGCAAACAGAAGCAAAGCTGACAGCTGCGGCGTTGATGTGATAGTGCCACAACCAGAAGCTTATTTTGAGATTCATTTCTAAATGCTTTGGAATTAATTTAGTATTTTACTTAAACTTTATTTAAAATCCTTCTCTTTTTTTTCTGAACACCTTGGAATGAGATGGGCATGTTTCTGCAAAGCCTTTTGTTTTGGACAAACTGTTTTCTATCATCAAACTCACTACAATTTTTTAATTGGACTCCTCCTAGTTTGAGGGAACCTGAGAGCTGCAGCAACATTACATCTTGCTTTAGCCCTGTGTTTTAGCTCTCGTTGTTAATCCCTCCTGTCAGTTAGGATGGAACTTTTAGTCCTGTCCACCTGTCCAAGTGCAGTATCCACCCCCTCCAGTGCAGCATTCCCGGCCATGGCTGCTGCGTGGAAATGACCGGCCAAGGGCGGCTCTGCAAGGGCTGTTGTGAGCGTCCATCTCCATCAGAATGTAAAGCCTTCTTGGTGCATCCCAAACTTTCTCTTACATTGAGCAACCTCATCGAGAAACCCTTCTCCTACCCTTGTCCCAAGGATCTCCCTTGAGCAAAGACCTCACAAAGACCCAACACAACTGCCGAGAGCCTCCTTAAGAGAGAAGAAAGGGGAGGAGAAAACCATCTGGAGCAACCCCACCTCCCGGTTATTTCATTTTCCTTACAAGGCTAAAGCTAAACGCTGGCCTCTGCGTGCCAGGGTCCCTTAAAAGCAGCAGAGCAAGCCCGAGGATCCCGCTTGAGCGCAAGGCGGGATGCGGAGGCCGGTGGCGGGGATGGAGAAGGAGGCGCCCGTGTGAGCCCTGAGCGCTGCGGAGCGGCCAAGGCTGGCGCTCTCCAGAGGGACGTGTGACGGGATCTCCGCATCCTGAACCAGGCACTCACTCGTGCAGACCTTTCCAAGAAGCATGAAAGCGACCCCAAGAAGTCACTGACAGGGAGGAAAACTGCAGCCCGAGAGGTAAATATATTTCTCACTGGGAACAGATTAAATTACATCGCTGTGATTTAGTTTAAGACTGATTGTAAGTGATGGCTAAAGCTGAGGACTGAGAAATAAATTCACTCCCATCTGGATACAGGATTTGATATCACTGCAAAAGCTGTACTGGCTTAAAAAGTCAGAGCAGCGCATTTATTCGGGTGAATGAAGAATTTTAGATTGTCGCTTTGGGCATTTGCACCTGAAAACTTTTTTTTTTCAGAACCAGCTTTTTGGTTTTCCTTTGCTGTTGCTAAAGGATTTGGAGAAGTAAAACCCAAGTGCAGAATCAAAACCTAGAGCAGGTTTACAACAAAGAGCAGTCTCTCTGTCTGATGCTTAGTGCTAGCAAAGCATTTAAAATACTCCTGTATTTGAGGTTTTGCAGTATTTTAGTGCCGTTTCCTCAGAAGGATCCATGACCTACTGAGCTGGAGTGTCTGTTTGCATCTGGTTGGGGTGATTGCAGCTGGAATTTGGGATTTTTTTTTTCTTTCCTAATTTAATTGAAACAAGCTGAGGTTGTCTAACACATTCTGGGAATTGTTTCCTCTCTAGTCTTGCTGAAGTGCAATTGCAGGACTCGTAGCTGAAGTGGGGAAGTAAAAGCACCTTGGTAGTTCAAAACTGTGGGCCAAGCTGTCCCTGAAAGTATGAGGAGCTGAAAGACGGGAAGATTTGGCCCCAGGTCTGTAAGATGCCTCGAGAGAGATGTTGAACAAACATGATACCACTTATCTTAGTGTCGCTGTAAGGTAGCCCTTAACTTTGTAACCTGAGTAACAGATGCTGTTATTCACCAGGTAGAATGACCGCCTGGCCCTTGGAGAGCAGCTGCAGGAAGCCGTGACACATCAAGAGGGCCTGGGATCGTGGGACGGCACCTTCAGGGTCTCGCCTGGCGCTGGGGCCACCGCACGCCGAGCTGCTCGGTGGCCAAGCATGGAAGTGCTGCGCCGCTCCTCGGTTTTTGCTGCAGAGGTGATGGAGGTTTTTGACCGCTCTCCCACTGATAAGGAGCTTGTGTCCCAGGCCAAGGCTCTCTGCAGGGACTACATAAACTCCCGGCTGATCCGAGCGGGTGTCAGCTGGAGCAAACCTGAGTACAACGCGCCGGTGCCTGGCGGCAAGCTGGCCGAGGTGTCCACCATCCTGCTGCGACTAGGTGAGTCCCTGTGGAACGAGCAGGAGCGAGAGGCCCATTGGAAGCAGCTGGCAAGCTAAGTTCTGTTCGGACTGTGTAAGAGCTTTAGTTCATTCAGTAGTTTTTCGCAGCTAGGTGTTTGAATGGATCTTGCTGTGTTTCCTCCGGACACGTGTCACTCGGCTGCGGTGACACAGCCCAGCCTGGTGTCTAGTAGAGTTTTCCCAGCTCTTGATTTGGGCTTCATCAGCTGCTCACCTAGGCAGTGGTAATGTTTAATTTGGAGGTAGCTGCTTAGACTGTGAGTACCAGAACTTTTGTAAAAGCCGTTTTCCAGTCAGTGTCTTGTATTTAATCTGCCTTTGCCTGCCTGAGTCATTCAGTGAGAGAAGAAGAGTTTTGCTTTCTGTCACTGCAGCAACCATTACATCTTCTGCTCTTGGGGCAGCTGCATAGTGCGGCCCATCTTTCGTACAGGAGCCTCTACATAAAGGTAGCGTCACCTATGCATTCCTGTGCAGGAAGAAAAGGATGCCCATGGAGGCACGAGCAGGAGAGGCTGGGCAGGGACTTGTTCAGCCCCGATACCCAAGTAGCACATGCCTGGAAGGCTGCCTAGGTGCTGACACTTGCGTGGATTTTTTGCTTGTCTTAACTTCCCCTGTACTCAAGCCACTTGTCTTTTGGGATCCCTTGGCTCCTGGAGGCTGCTTCCAACATCCTTCTTTGCCTGCAGGCTGGAATATTAGTTCATGTCTGGCTTGGAAACTGCAATTAATATTTGCATCCAATTTAATTACAAGGAAGTCTGGGAAAGCAGTGTTCCGCTGGACCTAACCAGCTTGGGACTAGGATGGCTTTCCCACTTTATTCCCTTTCTTTCTGCTTCTCCGAGATGTTGCCCCAAATTTCTTTTTATAAGGCAAAGCTTTTCTTAATTTTGACTGGCTTCTCATTCTTTTCCTCTTTTTCTCCCATGTTCTGACCTCTGTGGTTTTCTTTTTTTTCCTCTATTTTGGTTTCCCGCTTTTTTCTGGAGTTCACTTTTTGTTCTTCTGTCAATCTCGCTGCCATCCACGCTGTCTCTTTGGCCCTCCCTGTCTTTTCTACCTGACTTGGGGGCTGAGATTTGGTTGCCTTCAAGCAGATTTTCAGTGGGTGGCCAGGAGTGCGTGAAAGGGCAAGCAGGTGGCAGCCCGGATCTGAAGGCGTCATCTGGATGACTCTCCTGCTACTTATTCATGTCCAGATGGAAAGATTTGGCTGATAGTCCTCATCGCTTGGCTCTTCTCTGAGCAAATCTGGAGACAACCATGGTACCCGTGCGACAAGAGTGGGGAACAGCCCTTCCGATGAGAACAAGGAGTTACTTCCATCTCAGTTGTTCATAACCACCCCCTGCCACATGGCTTGTCCCTTCTTTTTCCCTGTCGTGTCCATAACCAATGCCCAGCAATGTGGTATCTGTCGTCCTTTACTCCTTGTCGTGTAGTGCAAGGAGTCAAACCCCACAAAGGTTCTGCTGAGAACCCTATGGAGATGAGAAGTTGAGGGTGGTCTCAAAGGGCTGCTGGGCTCAAGAAATGCAGTTGTGAGGCCTGAGGGAGTGGGAGCCCTCCAGCCCAGGGAGGCTTGGTCCAAATTAGTGGAATTAGGTAGTTGGAGATGGTAAAACCCTTTGGTCTGGCCAAATGAGATGCTTCAGACCAGCCTATCCTGTGTGTCCTGGGTCAGTTTTATCTGAACTTGGTGGGAGAAGGAGGAGAAACGCACAAATCGCTGTGAATGTTGCAACGTGTACAGTGAGACACGGAGACGGGGGGATACCACCGGTACCACGTGCTGCTCGAGAGGTCCTAGAGACCTCCCGGGTAGGGAACCTGAGTAATCCTGGAGCTGCTTCACCCTGTTTTTCCTTTCCCCTCTGTTCTTCTCTGCATTCACTGCTGCAGGACAGGGCCTGCTCTGCTGGCGCCCGTGCCTCCAACTGAACGCGGGCCTGGATCTTGCCTGAAGCTGCCGGGCGCTGCTTGTTACAAGCTGCAGCGGTGGCAGGGGACCAGGTGCTGATCACGGTGCCCTCTTGCTTCCGACCCATCCTTCTTGGTGAGAAGAGCTGTTGAAGAGTATGATATAGTCCCTCTTATCGGGGCTGCCTATGCATTTGCTGGGTTTTCCCTTGCAATTGTGGGACAATCCTGCACATAAAACTGGCCAGCACTCATTATTTGGGAAATTCTGGAAAATCAAGGTCTGGCCCTTTTTTTGCTGAGTGCCGCTGCAAAATGACGTAAGATTCAGTGGTTAGTGACTTGGTAACACACTCCTGGTTTCGATGTCTTCCTCCTTTCTGCTTCCCACCTAAGCGATGACATGACGTTTTCAGAAGGATCGAGTCATCTGGGTCTTACAGTGGGATCTGAAGATGTTCTTTGAGCTCTCTTCTTCTCCTGGGCACCCTGGAGCACACATGTGTGTTAGAAGGACCGCAAGGAGCTCCCATCTCAATGACCAAATGGGGACCTCCATGGCCAAAGAGCCATTTCCATGTGGTGGGAATTCTGCAGTGTACCTACAGCACTGATCCCAGCTATTTTAGGCCTGTTTTTTAAAGATACACAATATGTACATGCAGGTGTGTTGTAGGCATGGTAACTTGGAATCTATTTTAGCCTAAGTGACGGAAGTGAAGATCCTCCACTGAAAATAAATATGTGATAAAGGAGAGGGACCTTATTTGTGTTCCCAACAGAGGGGAATCTCCTGTCTGCGTGCAGCCCTCAAGAAATACCTGCAAATCCTTGTGAGGAGTCTTGCTAGAGAAACAAATCCATTGGAAAGCAGGTTTCAATAATTTCATTCAAAGTGAAAATAATGGTTTGTTTTGCTATGACAGGAAAGCTCTGCTGCTGATGCCCAAGCTGCAGAGCCCACGCCTGGAGTGGCGGGGGGATTCTCCTCCTCTACTTGGTATTTCCATCTTGGTCTTCAAGCAAACTGGACACCTGCAACCATTTCCAACCGGGAACTTTATTGCTGAGGCATGAGCCAGGCAAATGAATGTTCGTTTAACCATTTGGAGAAAGGAAAAAAACTCCTGGTCTTCACTCAGTTCCCATTTTAGTGTAAAATAGCTGAATAGCCTTTTTTTCCATCAATATCATGCAGCTCTGGATGGCCTCATGGCTTTCATCAGGCTGCAGGATGCTCAAGTCTCACATCTGAGGGCTTTTTTTTGAGAAATCTTGATATTGTGAGCTGCCTAATGTCTCTGAAGTGTGCAGAGAGGCACGTGCTTTTCTCCTCTGATGAACAAACTGAGGTGACTCTCCTCATCACAGACTAGTCTCCTGTGGTGGAGGAAAGGCAGAAGCAGGTTCCCGTCCCATCCCACCACACTTGAGAAGTGCGAGGGCACGAGGTCTGTTAGGAAAGGAGAGCAGGTGACCTGTATGTGGAGCTGGGAATAAATCTCCAGCTGGAGGGACTTGGGGTGCGATGGCTGTGTGGCTAAAGCAGGGCCTGATGTTCTCAGCATTGACTCTGAGCTGTTCTGTTCCTAGGGGATGAGCTGGAGTACATCCGCCCCAACGTGTACCGGAACATCGCCCGCCAGCTGAACATCTCGTTGCACTCGGAGACGGTGGTGACGGACGCCTTTCTGGCCGTAGCCGCACAGATCTTCACTGCAGGTACTGTGCCCCGACGGAGACACAGGTGGGGCCGGGTGGACAAGAACATGATGGGGCCCGATCTCCCGGGGACGCCGTGTGTCTGGGATCGCCTGCAAGGTGGGGCCTTGTCTCCGGAAGAGCTCTGGGCAGTTTGGCAGCATGCCTGGCTTTAATGATTTAATGAGAGCTCCGGGATGCTCTGTTGTTCTGGCAGGGAAATGCCCATTTTGTAGATCCTGCTTCTCGCTCATTCTAGAAGCCTCCAAGAATGGAGCCTCACCTCCCGCCCTTCCTCATTAGGAGTTGGTGTTACCCCGTTGCATGGGGAGGACGCTCATTCCAAGCGCCTTTGCTCACCTCTGGCAACGGGAGGAGAGTCATTACATGGGAGTCTCCCTTATCCCAGCTCACGTTGCTCGCACTCGGAGCCAGAACTAACTCATCGCAAGGGAGTTCCCCTCTTCTGGCTTCCTTCCCCCCAGCAGGAGCCAGACCTGCAGTGGAGCCTCCTTCTCGCAGCTGTTCTGGGCCTTTCTCGCAAGCAGAAAGGCGGCAGCTTTGGCTTTCCAGGCTGATGGCTGCCAAACAGGCAGGTTCTTTGAACTTTCTTACCGCTCAGATACAATCGTGCTGCTGCTCGGCCGGTCCCGGTGCTTACTGACAAAAGCAGAGAGATCCCTGTGCTACATTCCTGCAAGGGAGACCTGGCTTGCCTTGAAAAAAGTTTCTGTCTGGGCCTCATCCCCTCTGCCCATGACTGGGAACAGGGTCGGGGGGAATCGCAGCAGGAGAAAGGAGGTTTTGTGTTGAGGTGACTCATGGCTTTGGGTAAGGCAAGCCCTGGCATAACTGTGGGCTTTCTACCGAGTCTTGTTGTGTTGCCTATGGAAAGAACAACAGATATTAGAAGTCTCCCTGAGAGGGATGGTCTGGGCTCCCAGGAAGGTCTCTTGAGGTGGATTCATTCCCTTGGATTCATGGAAATCCAAGGTACGTCATAAAAAAAAGATGGCTCCGTGGCAAGCACTGCAGCCTGTGGCGTCCTTCCCAGCTATGCCTGGAATGCAGAGACGGCTGCGCCGGGCAGCCTGGGGACGCCACACGGGCTCGGAAAGCCAAAGCTGGACAAATATGACAAGAATGTCTGAGCGTGGTGGCAGTTGGCCACAGGTGCCCTGTCTTGTCCCGCCGGTGACGGGCTTTGCACTCCCCAGGGCTCAGCAAAAGCGGAGGTCGAGCTTGCGGGCTCGTGTATTTGCTGTCCAAATGAGTAGGTTTTGCTCTGAGATGAGCATCAATGACTCGGGTCGCCTCGGTTATCGGTGCCATCTCTTTCTTTTTGCAGGCACTCAGCTGCATGAATTGCTGGCAGGGGGTTTCCAAGCCTTCCCTGTGCTCCGTGAGCAGCATTTGCTCCTCCCTTGCCCATCAAGAGCAACGAGCAGGACATCCCCTGCGTGCACAGAGCTGCGGTTATGGATTCAATCACTTGCTTGTATCAATTCATCACCCTCCCTTGCCAGAAGGGGGCTGAGGCAGAGGGGGACAAGTCTGCTGATTTTTAACATTCCAGGATCCCAGCTGCAGTCTTGAGATTCAGCATTTAATGCTAAATCCAGCAAATGGAGAGCTGCCTGTGGCAGCCAGACACTCATTCCTTTTTTTTTTTAATTTTTTATTTTTATTTTTTTCCTAGCTTAGAGGAAGGAGGCGCCTATTCAGCAAAGGAAACCAGAGAGCGCAAATGCAGTCTGAAAGTTTTTCAAACCAATTACTGATGGTTCAAGTGGTTGAGCCTGTTTTTAACAGAACGGCTTATTAAGAAAACAACTGCAAACAACAACAAAAAATCTGACTTTCCAGGCACCTAGACAGCCTGGGGACCCTCTTTGGTCCCTCACAAGGCCTATCCAACAAGGCGGTGGGATATTTTGACCTTATCTTGCTGGAGCATTTTTCACCTTAGCCTTTTCTCCTTTCTTCTAACAGTCGTCCTGTTCCCCCGTTTTGCTGCAAGGGGGAAATGTGTTAGATCCAGTGGAGGTCAGCAAGGACAGTGGGTTTTGAGTCTGAAGCTGCTCTGGAGCCGGTAGAAGATTTTCCACTGGCTTCAGCAGGCTTGGGAGCAGGGCTGGCAGAGCTGGCATTTGCCTTGGCTGTTTAAATAAGCTCCAGAGGGAAGGGATCAGTTGGTGGGAAAACAGAAGAGGAAAAGGCAGACTTGCTGTTCTCCAAAAGGGATTTTCTTGTTTTTTTTCCTCTCATGGGCCCTGGTAGGTTTTTAGTCAAGGATGCTCGGGCTGCAGGGAGCCCTGCACAGCAAGGCACAGGGCTGTGTGATTACTGGCTTGTCAGGAGGAAATACTTTCCCTTGCAGCAGCAAATGCTGTTAGAAACACGTCTCGCTGCCACCTCATCTTTCTGGCCGTGTGAGAGTGGATCCTGCCTCGCGTCGCTTGTTCCTGGCTGCCGTCTCCCCCGCCGGCGGGGACGCGTGGCACTCGATCGTGTTTCTCCCAGGTCCGCTCTGCAAGTCTGGCTTTGCTGCCAAGCGGGGCAGGGGCAGGTTTGTTTGCATAACCTCGGGGAGCGGGCGCCGTGCATGCGATGGGAGAGCCCGCGCGTCCGGGTGCTCCCGACGCCTCTGCCGGGCTAGGCGGGCTGCCCGCCGCGGGAACGCTTTCAAGAACAGGCCTTTCTCGCTAATTCATTTTCCCCTGGCCTCGCCAGTGTTTACATACCTCCGGCTCCACGGCCGGCCTTGAGTCTGCGGCTTTGATTTCATATTTTCTAAACCTCCTTCCAAGCGGCTTTTCACATTTTCTGCATCCTTTGGAGCTGATGCTCCTGTTCCGTCTCTGTAGGCAGGAGGTTTCAGGACTTTCTCTGGTTTAATTGCTTCTTTCAGGACTGGTTTTGTGTTCCCTTCTGTATTTAGCTGCCTGCTGGTCTGCACAGTGGGAATCTGTGCATGGATCATCTTTCTCCATTGCACTTAGTGTTGAGTGCCCTTGTCTCACCCAGCCAGATGTTTTGAGGAGTTGGGAGTGAGTGGAGGCATTTTCTTGGCTTGTGCATAGTGGCCAGAAGCAATTGCAGCTCCGGCTGAGGGATGCGTCGAGCTAATGTCACTCTGACATTGGCCTGGGCGTTAGTGAGGAGCAGAGGCAGATGCTGCCTTGCAAGCACACTGTGTGCCTCTACCCTTAGCAGGAGGATCTCCTGAAGAGAGGAAACGACACGGCACATGTTCTGGGAAGGGACACATGAGAGGCGGCTGTGGTCTGTTGTCCAGCACTGTGCCTGCCTGGGGCTGCTGAGCCCCACACACGGACAGACAGGCCACAGGCACAGCCCAGTGCTTGGTCTGCAGCAGCTGTTGGAGATACCATCTGCTTTTCCCCGACTTGAGCGGTCTCCTGCAGCAGCTTGACCGAACAAGAGCACAGGATGTGTCCTATTGGGTCAGATCAGGAGCCCAGCGATCTGAACCACACAGCCCTATCTTCCACCTCCAGCAAAGCCAATAGGAGGTTCCTTTCCCAGCATCGTGGGCTGTCTCCGTGGGCTGTGTGAAATGGAGAGGGGCCGAGTGTTTTGCAGAGCAAATCTCTTTGTTCTGTGTAAAGGAAATTGCAGAGGGTTGTGGTTGGAAGGGATCTCTGGAGATCATCTAGCCCAATGGTGCTGCTGAGGTGGGAAGTCAGGGATCTGTTGAGCATTTTATCTTCCAAAGGTTGTGGATTGACCTTTCTTTTGGAAAGAGGAACTTGGGTTTAAAATCAAACTGATCAAGGCAGCAGTCTTCCCTGCACAGGTGGCCCCAGCTCCGGCCTCAGCCACTGCCATGTGGATATCTTCAATGTAGAGAGACTTACACATCAGAGACTTGCCTCTACTGTGTAGGAGCAGTGTCAGTAAAAGCTTGGGAACAGGTTAATTCTTGTGAGACATCTTGGGTGACTTTGGGCCATGTATGCAACCCAAAAGAAAGTAAATGCAAGGAGACAAATTGCAGCAGGGAGGGAGAAGGGGAATAATTGCTTTGCACCAAGGCTGGGCCTCAGCCAGCTGAGACTCTGGTCCAGAAGAATGTGGCCACCAAGTGGTCACCTTTCCAAGCCTCTCTCATTAGCTGCAGTGGTGTTGACCTGAGACAGGATAGCCTCTTTCTGCTCATGGAGTTTACCAGGAAAAAACGTCTGTCCGGGGTTTTCTGATAGGAGTTTTGTAGCCTCTTCCTGACTTGGTTTGCTGGCTGCCATGGTGACACAAAATGTGAGAAAGAGAGATTAAACAGTGCAAATACTGCACAGGAGGTGAACTTCCTGAGTGACAGCTCCGGGGAAAGGACTCACAAGGCTTACTCAGAAAATAAAACCGCAACTGAAAAAAAAATATCTATATTAATAATTTCCTTCTGGTCTTGGAGATAGCGAGTTGGTGAAAGGCAGAGGATCACAGAGGACTCTAAAGCACTGCAGGGTTATTGTCCTTAAAGCTTCTTGTCAGGGTATCTTCTATCGGTTTGGGCGGTGGACAAGTATCTTTGTTTGGAACAGTGACTGGTTTTTCACCAGTCCAACAAGTGCCATTCCCGTGGCTGGCATTGAAATGTTTCTTGTTTGTTCGTTTTAATTTTGCATTTAAAATAAAAATCCTAGAAGCGTTAGCATGAGCATCACTTTGGAGGCATCACGTGGAAGGATCGTTCTGTTTAGCCTTGTCCATATTGGGAAGCCACAGGGGGATAAGCAGGAGGGCTTTCAAGCCCTGCTCTGTAGAGAGAAGTTCTGAGTGCCGGAGGATTTGGGAACAAGAGGAAGGAAAGAGGCAGAGACTTCGCTTCATTTAGCTTGTATTTAAACATTTGCTGAGCATATTCAGTTTCTGCTCCTTAGATGTGCTGCCTGAAATCGTTTCTTCCTGTCATCTCTTTTTCATTCTCGTTGCAACCTGGTCAGAGCAGGTTCGTGTGCTGTTAGCCTTCTGCGGCTGCACCTGGCGGCTGCCTGTTTCTTTGGAGAGACCTTGGACGGGCTCCGTGGACGTTTGACGCCGCAAAGCCCTTCACTGCCTGCGTGTCGGACGCTACAGTTCCTGATAACCGAGCGAGGGAGCACTGAAACTCGCAGGCAGGATCGAAGGAAATGCGCGGGCCGTTGCGCTGGGGGAGCGCTTCGCTGCGGGAGCCCGAGGGTTGAGGTTCCAGGTCCTGGGAAAAGCCTCGGGAGGGGCCCCTGGCAGCAGCGTTTCCACGTGGCAGATTTATGCCTGGGGGAGACCCAGGGCGGTTGGCTGGTGCCCAGAGCTGAGCTCATGGCTGTGGGGCACTTCCCACCCGTGCTCACAGGAAGAGCCCTGCTGCTGGGACAGCTTCTGTGGAGCATTCCCTTCTGGCAAGTTCCCCTTTTAGGAAGTTCTGTTCTCCAGGAGATTAGATAACTGCGGGACATTCCCTCCCCTGCGCCTCCCTCCGTGGGACGTGTGGCGCTAAATGTTACAGGCAGAGTCACCAAACCTTTGAAGGTGCCTGTCTTTCAGCAGGAGACTTAAGTCCAGGAGGCCCCCAATCGTCTTGGTCCTCCAGCTTTGCTTCCCTCCTTTATTCCTATGTCATGGTGGAAGTGGCTGTAAGGATGCTTGTCTCAGGCACTCTGTGTGTTGCTTTGCAACAGTCTCCATTGGTCTGGAGGTAAAAATAGTTAAAGTTTTTTCTTCAAGGTGGAGATTGCACAAACCCTTTGAATCCCATCTCCTCCTGGGCAACGTGTGTGTGGCTGAGAGCCATCAGCAATATCAGCAGTGGCGGTGCACGCCTCTGCTTCCTTGGTGACCTCTTTTGGGCACTGAGAGTTGAGGGGAGATTGAAGCATGTCCAGGTGAGGTTACTCCTTTCTTCTCCATGTGGAGAGTTTTCCTTAATCCGGCTGCTTGGGTATTTCTGGTCTTCCATGGGAAAGCTGTGGCTGCTTCTGAACTCTGAGCGGCTGGCATGCCAAGCAGGCACATTTCGTGAGGGAGAGGTGGTTGGTACCGTGCTCTTCGCTTGTCCATGGCTGAATCCGAATGTCTTCTCTTCTTCTCGCAGGCATAACGTGGGGCAAGGTGGTGTCCCTCTACGCTGTGGCCGCCGGGCTGGCCGTGGACTGCGTGCGACACGCACAGCCTGCCATGGTCCACACCATTGTGGACTGCCTGGGAGAGTTTGTCCGCAAGACCTTGGTGACGTGGCTGAAGAGGAGAGGAGGCTGGGTAAGAGATGCTGCTTCCTTCTATCCACCCGTGGACAAATATCCTGCAAACACGGGAGATACTCTAGTTCACAGAAGTGAGAGGGCCTACACTGCCACTTGGAGTGTGGCAAAAGCACTAGCAGGCTTTAAGCATCAAACTGTCTGCAGGTTCTCTCTGCAGCCCATGAGAAATGTCCTGCAGAGGACAGGTCAGAGGAAGAGCTTTATTTAGGTGCTGTGGAACAGCCAGGCACCTTTCTAGTGATCTGCCCATGAGCCTGAGATGGCTGTTTGGCTGTGTTAGGTGTCAGAAGTTGGGTTGTAAGGATAGAGATGCTCTTTGGAGAGGCATAGCCTGAAGCCCTCTGGAAGAGATGCTGCCTGGCGGATGCTGCCTGGGGTTGAATGTTCCCATAGGACACCACAGAGCTCTTGGGACATCTTGCTCCTTTTCCAAACTCAGCCACAACAGCAAAGTTCCTCCTTTGCAAGAAGTGACATTTATTTCTGAGCTGTAGGGACACAGGGAAGGCCCCCTCCTCTTTCAGACCCAGAGAGTGGTTGTTTCCAAACTGAGTCTAGGTCCCCCACTGTAGTAGTTCTAGTGGCCTGAGTTCCCCAGGGGTGAAATCACCTGGGTGAGGGAAAGTAATAACATTCTGGTTTTGCGTCCTGTGTTTTTACTGCCTGTCATTGCTGCCTTAAGTGCTCCATGCCCTCTCTACAACTTCATGTGACCTTGAGGTAAAGTGGGTCAGGGAATGGCTTGGCCAGGCTGCAAAGTAGCCTTTGATTTGAGTGCTCTGGTCTGATTCAATTGGTGGCTGCACAAAAAGTTGTGCCAAGATAGAGAAGAGGATATCCTGCAAAAGGAACTGATTAGGTGGCACTGCTCCTGGACGTGAAATCCTTGCTTCGGTATCATTTGAGGCTGACTTTGAACTAGGTATCTGTAGTTGGTTAAAATGTTTTGCCTGGAATCATTTTTTTCCTTGGGAGGAACCAAAAAAAAAAAAAAAAAAGGAATTACAATTGAGCTATTGCGTAGGAATGTGCCTCCTCCTAGTCTCCAGCTAAGTTTCTCTTTGGATAATGTGCGTGCTTTGATAAGCTAACATCTTGTTTTGATTTTTATGTTACAGTCCTGGGCTTCAAAACAAAGTGTTTTGATAGTTCCAGATGGATTTTTTTTTTTTTTTTTTTTTGAGTGGCTGTTGTATAGCACATTTCCAAGGTTTTCATGACAGAGATGGCCCTTTGCAGATGAAGTGCATCTACCCAGGGGCTTGTGGTGGTCACAGCTTTGACTTTTGATTATCCTTGCCAGCAACTGTGGGCTGCTGAAAAGAGACTCCTTCCTTCTAGAAACTGCATTCCAGGTTTCTTCTGCCTGCGGCACAGCCACAAATCCTTTGGCATCCTGGCCTATGTTTCCGTGCAAGTTCTCCCTCTCTGTCTAGGCGTTGTGGCATGAGATTTCCTGGCCCTGTTCACGAGGGAGCAAGAACACGGCGGTTCTGCCCAGGAGACCCTTTCATCTACAGCCTGTTTGTTGGTTTGTCTTGGCATGGAGTCTGTGCTGAGGTGGGGGTGGCTCCTGTCCCCCACATCAGCGCAGGTGGAGGCTGCCAAGAGGAACCAGTGTGCGCTGAGCTGCTCCAGGAAGGCAACAGGGAGGTCTCAGAACGGCATTTGAAAGTCTCCAGGTGGCAGTAGGTTCCCATATGCCTCCTTTGGATGGCAGAGGAAGCCCCCACAGCCCTCCAAACACCCAGATCTCTTGGGGAAACAAGAAATGCTTGAGGTATCATCTGTGCCTGGGAAGAGTTTGCAGAGGTGGCCTTACAGCAGCATGGAGAGGTTTTTAGCAGCCCTGATGTACCTCAGCTCCAAAGCGGAGCATGAGGGTCGAGCTCGTTTGATGAATAATTAACAGGCAAGGATCAGCCCGTGGTCGCTTATCCCTGCCTCACAGGACTGAAAGACTTATCTAACGAAGCAGCTTTGAGATTTTTCAATTCCAGCACCTTATCAGGTGTGTTTTATCTGGATAACAAGAGTTAAGGCAATTACTCAGTAGCTGAGCAATTTTATTTACGTGTGTACTGTTTGAGTTTCTAACATTTGGATTTGCAGGACTTTTTTTAGCTGAAAAGCCTATGCATATCCAGATGATTCTATGATTTGCAATTGGCCGTTTAGTGGTTCGAGCAGGAAAACAGTACGCTGTGTTCGGGGTATTCCTGGCAGAACTGACCCCTGCTCATACGGTCTGAAGGTGACATGTTCAGGCCACCAATAACTTAATCTAAGTGATTGTCGTGGCTCTCCTTGATGTGCCATTCCATGTCCTCCTGTCATCCCATTCCTTCTTCTTCCTTCTCCTCCCGTATTCGTTCCTCCTGCAACCTCCCCTGGTGGGTTCTTCATGGGCTCAGGGTCCCTTAGTGCTCCTCGCAGAAGAGCAGAGCACAATGATGCCCTTGGGAGGGAGGAACTGCTGGGAAGGTGACTGAGGCTGCTGTCAATCAACCTTTGGCCTGTAGATGGTGGTGAAATTGGTTGATGTTGCCGTATTGACTAACCAGACACTAGGGCTTACATTTGTCCCTTCAATCCTTTTTGTTTTCTTGCACTTATTACCCTATCAGTAAGTCAGGTTCAGCACACTGGTGTTCTGGACACATGCAGAAATAGTGCAAGGGATTATTGGGATCCTTAGCGGTTCTTAAGTCACGTTTTACTGTCTGAGCTGAGGGTGTGACTGTATTCTGCGTAGTCACTGAAAGGCTCATGTCAGAAAGCAAATTCAGAGCCCTGCTGAGCCAGACAGGTAGAAAAAAAAGACCTTGGGGGCTGCTCAGTATTTTGCCCTGCTTGTGCCAGAAAAACAAATTCTCCTTTGCATGTGCTGCCCAGGGCTACTGATAAAAGCCATCTCTGACCAAAACCAAAGCTGATTTGACTACAGTCCACATCTCCTTGTCTTAGGCTGCTGTTTAACCACAAGCATAGATGCTTTCACCACCAAAAGAAGCAGTTTTCTATCATATCTGTCCTATTCACTTTAGCCCTCCTGATGTTTTCCATCTTCTCTTATCTCCATTTGAGATCCCATCTTCATGAATTTGCTGGATTGTTGTTGTGTTTTTATTCACTGCAAGCCAGCCTGAAACCAGCTGCCCAAGTGATCTTTAAATCTGACCCACGCGTCTGGGAGGCATCTCTGCCAGCATACACATTTCCACAAACAAAGCCTGCATTACTTGGGAATTAAATTGGGATTGGCTTGCCTGAATGAGTTCCAAGTAAAACATGAAGGCCAGAGTAAGAAGTGCAAGCAATATGAGCTGATATTAAACAGGGCAGGCTCTGGAAAGCATTTTGTCTGCACAGAAAAGGATAAATGTGCTGATACAGCCAAGGCTTCGCTGCTCTTTTGAAAAGAGGAGGAAAGAAGTTTCTTTCATGTTGCCGTTCAAAACGCTGAATGCTTCCAGGCTTTCCTTAGCATCTCTTTTCCCCTCTGTGGCTTCTCTTTGAGGATGCGGGCTGGAGAAGGTGCATTTCTCTGTGCCTGATTGAGTCCCTTGCAGTGCATGGCAGCGCTTGGAGCGGGTGGCGGGGTGGTCCCGCGGGCTGTGGGGCGCACGAGGGTCTGCAGTGGTGCCGCTGGGGACCCTGAGCCTCATTCAGGGCGTCCATCACTGACCTTTGTTTTCTCCCCTTTAGGCAGACATCACAAAATGCGTGGTGAATACCGACCCCAGCCTCCGCTCTCACTGGCTGGTGGCCGCCGTCTGCAGCTTCGGGCACTTCCTCAAGACCATCTTCTTCGTCCTGCTGCCCGAAAGATGAATCTGAGCGACCGGCTCCAGCCCCGTGCCCCATCTCCTCCCCCGCTCCAGGAGCAGCCTTGACACCAAACTCTGAAGAGGAGGAAGAGAAGGAAAAGCTGGGACGAGCGGAAGGTTTCAGCTGTGAGCGCCTCACCTGCCACCGTCTCCTTTTTTGCGGCCACGGGAGCCTTCTCTCTTGCTCACTGTTATCCCCTCAAGATTCCCCTTTTCCTGAGTGGCTTGTGTGCGACTTGGACCGTGCCAGTGCCCAGGCAGACCGGTGGTGGCCCCGTGCACTGTGGACTTGCAGCCCTCAGACTTGCCTTTCGTCCCTCCTTGTTGTTACATTTGTGCTTCAGCACTCTCTCCCGCTTTACACCTAACTCTGACTTGTGGGGCTCTCCCTGCCGCGCGAAGCAGTTGAGGGAATGATCCTGTCATGGCTTTTTAGCATGATGGGAAACATCCCATGGTCAGATGCTTTTGCCTCTGAAACATCTTGGAAAGCACTGAGTGGCTACAGAAGGGGTAGGACTAAAGGTGGTTGGGTTTGAGGTGGCCAGTAAGCAGGAGGGCAAGTGCCAATGTCTTCAGGCAACAACTTGGGTTTGGGGGTTGTACAGAGAGGGTTCTTCTCCACTGCGGTTTGAGCAGAGCTCAACCTGTAAGTAGGACTGTCTGGAGGGGCACAGGGAGGATTAGGGGGAATGGGAGTGAACCGGGCCCTGTTTCCAAGCGGGAAGGCTGTATCCAAAGAGACTGATCCGTTTTTCTCCTTTGATGTCTTCAGGAGCGCGACTTGCGGTCTTCTGTTGTGGCCAACAATAAAAGAGAAGAGGTGGTGTTTGGCTATCGCAAAGGATATCGTGTCTGCTAGCACGGTTACAAACTCCAAAAAATGCTGGACCAGGACAGAGAGACCAAACCCTCAGTCCAGGCTAAAAATACTTTGGATTTGCCCCTGGTAGAACATGTTAACATGCAGTTAAAACTACAATTTGCCTGGGTCCTGCAAGAATTTAAAGCCGTGTAGTTACTGTATCAGAATTGGGCTGTTTTTTTGACAGAAATCCAGCCCTGTTGCCATCTCGAGGGGAGGCCATGGAGCCTCTTCTCAGCACTGGAGATGCCCTGCCAGGTGCTTTGTCCCAAAAGAAGAGTCTTCTTTGTTAGGCTACATGTGGCATTATAAGGATTTGGGGGCTTTTTCCTGGTCTACTGGACACAAGTGCAAGGCTCAGCTTTGCCAGCAGCACCGCTGTATGCTCAGTGAAGAGTACATGGCCAGTCCAGTGTGCTGGAGCTCCTTTAACAGTAAATTAATCTTTGTGGAGGGAAACCCATAGAAAACAACACAAAACATCCCCCCCGCCCAAAGAACCTTACCACAAAGTCACCCAAAGCAAGAAATAAAAACATATTTTGTATTTTATTTTTACTAAAGCTGCATTTGACCTTTGGCTACGCTACCAAAAGGTTGGAGGGGGATTTATGCTGGCCACATTCCTGGTGCTCCCCAGAGTTTTGTGTTTTTTCTTGTTTGTTTAAGGCTTGCAACAGTTCCCCAAATAAAACCAAGTTGCCAAAGGGCTTTTTTTTTTTTTCCCCTTTTGTTTATTTTTTTAACCCCTTTCTCCTGCCCTGGTGTAGCTGTAGCAGTATTAGGGGTTTTGCTGGCACCTCTCCTCTTTGGGATTTTCTCCCTTAGCTTCCTGGCTGATCGCAGTGTGCAAAAGGAGTTCATGTTTAGCTTAACCTGTTGAACTAACCGCAGATTAAGCAGCATGAAGAGGGTCCCTTATGAACTGACATGAAGGCAGTAAAAGCGATACAGTTCATTGCAGCTTGCTTTATTTTAAAGTGTCTTAAAAAAAAAAATACAGAATGACTTTTGATTTCTCCCTAGGGTGCTGGCAAATCTATAGAGAGAAGTCCCTGATTGCGGTAGATGCTGACGTCGCGTGCAGCTTTGATAGGCTTGTGTTGACGGAGCCAACGCCGTTCACCGCTGCAACCACCAAGCCCCTTCTCCAGTTAGATGCCGTTGGGGAATGTCAAACTTCAGGCTGTGACCGCTGTTTTGAGTTGTAAACAAGTGATACCAGCTGGACTGCAAAGGACCATAAGGAGTTAAATGCTCCAATTAAGTCAGTTTAACAAAAAGATAAGGCCGATAAGCCAAAAAAAGCAACACTGCTAGAGGAGGAATGTGTGTGGGTGGGAAGGGGGTTGTGTACAGGCCACCGGAATATCTAAGAGGAGGCTGCTGATAGCAAAGAGCTGGTGAAGAGCCTGTGAATGGGGTTCTGTCCCTTGCACTCCCAAAAGTTGGTGGCATTCACACAGCGTGGGGAAGGCTTAGACATCCCAGGGCTTTCTCTTGTGTCCTTTTTCAGAGTCAAGCTGGAAAGGTGATTTAGGGTGAACCCACACCAGCAGTTTCCACCAGCTTGAGTTCTTCAAGCCAGACTTCTCTGGCTTTCTCCTTTCTTCTTGAGTGCACTAGGCTCTGCAAAGGAGCTAACGTTGCTCCTTGAGGGCTGCATTCCTTGGCTTTCCCTTACACTTTTCAGCCAGGATGATGCTACTTCTACCCTCCTTGTTGCATGGGGACTTCCCAGGTGGAAGACCTGTGCAGAGGGCTGCCGTAGGGAGAGCTGTGAGGAGCAGCTCCCGGGAGGTGACAACCATCGCCCGCTCCCTTTCTTGTTCTGGCCCGGAGCTTTTGGCGCTGATGGAGCAACAAACAGTCTCCATTAAGTCAATGGAAATACTGCTTGTTGTGTCCTAGACCCAGCATTGCCTCCACCGCAGCCTCCCCGTCGCTCAACACTGGCAGTGGGGTCACCTTCTTCCCAGCAGGCGGAGAGGTGGCCTCAGGTGACACCCCTTGTGTTGCTGCTCTGCTTGTAGATGGGCTCTCCTACGTGGAAAGGGAACAAAACAATCCGCAAAGCACTTGATTTATCAGATTTGCATCTGTATTATGTACAGAAGTGCTGAACAATAGAGTCAGGGAACGACATTGAGGTTTCCTGGAAAACCGGGATACCAAACTTCCTCGTTTTCAATCTTTTTTTTTATCGGTATTCTCCTTTCTGCGTGCAAAGGCTGCCTTTGAGCACGAAGCAGATCCGAAGTCCCCAGGATGACCTTTGGAGAATATTAGGCCCCTAAGACTTTCTGGCGCCTTTGCCAAGAGCCTTCTTGATGTACTTGAGGTCAAGCTGTGGCTTCTCAAGTTTATAAACCTTGGTAGATATAAATGTGCCATAGCTGAATACCTTTTTTAGGATAACATGAGAACAACCTATGCTAGTTAATTAAAGATGAGAAGACAGCGATTTAATCTGCTGCTGGCTGAGTCTTCTTCCACCCAAGTGGTTTGACAGGTGGAGTTTAAACACTCACTCTGAAAAGCCTGTAACCTCTTTAAATCTAAACATTTTGACCCATTGGGATTACAAACTCTAAGCACAGCTAAATAGAGGGAGCCTCTCCTCAACTTTATACAGTCCTCCAGGACCTGGAAGTGCATTACTTGTTCAAACAAAATCTGCGGGAAATGAAATGCTCCTGGCTCAACCACACAGCAGATAGGAGATGTCCAGGCAAGGTCATCTAAAAATAGCTTCAATCCCTTGTAAGAAAAAGAGGGGAAAAAAAAAAAAAGTGTTGGAAAAGGAAATTCCACTTTCTTACAAAAACATATTTTGGTCCTTGAGCTCCGAAGCTCTGGAGACCAGAGGGCAGTGTTGGAGCTGCCGCACTCTGGCACTGCAGGAGCACTTGAGGACACGCTTTGCTTGCGTCAAGCGTTCGCCGCTGGCCCTATCTCGTGGCCTTCACTCATACTTACGCTGGGCGTTTAAGCTAGATAAGGTGTGTTGTCTACCTGCACAACGACTCAGCCCGTGCTGAAACGTGACGCGCACTACGCTGGGCTCTGGGTCAACTGAAGGGAAACTGTTTTACACTTTGGAGGACTGTGTGAAGCACAGGGGGCTTTTAGCATTGCTAATGCAACGGGAGCTCAGAGGACAAGTCAGGATCAGGTCCTACAAGAGCTCTTGATGCCACAGCTGAAGGTCCCTATCCTGGGAGGGTCCTGAAGGTCTCTGATTTCATCAGGATGAAGGCAATTTGTGGACTCCAGATCCTCTCCTGACCCTACTATCTCATGGCATTACTCAGGTGGCACAAAAGGGAGTGGAAGGCTGAATCTGCAACCTTTTCCCCCGCCAAACCTGAGAAGGACCAGGCTTGAGAAAGCCCCTCCAGTGACTGCCAAAACAGAGGACTCAACTCACCATGCAACAATCACAGTATCTGCCTTCAAACTGCCATGAAAGACAGCAGGAAGTTTGCCCCAGATCTTCTTCAAAATACCATTCTAATGAGCTCCAGCTGCGAGACCTGCAGGAGAAGGACCATAGAGCCAGACATATAATTTATAGCTGCCCTTTGCAGCATAAATCCACGTGCTCAACAGCATGGTGCTTCACATTACGCAGCGCAGCTTCGCAGCGCGTCGTCCCAAGGAGCTGTTTATTCTGTGTGGTTCCTTTCGGCGCTTCCCAGGAGCTGAATGGAAACAAAATCTTGGGGATGGCAGAAGCCTGAACCGATAACCGCAAAGCGAGATTAATTTGCAGTTGCTTAAATCCCATTTAGAAGTTCGTAAAATGTAAAGCACTAGAGGAAAAGAAGAGATATAGCCTTGAAGGAGGAAGTGTAGTTGAGGAACATCGTACTTTCAAAAAAGTGGTGAGAGCTTCTTACTAAGACACATTTGTTGACATAAGAATGTCAATTGAATCCTCTTAAAAAAAAATGGAAAGAAGCAGCTGAGGAAACATTTGCCCTCTTCCGAAGAACTTGAGGTACATTCTCAACGGAGTGGTTCAGCCAGGAGGGACCAAGCAGAGCTGGAGGGGACCCAAATGGCCCTGAAAGAGGGGGTTGAGGGTTGTATCAAAACTGGGTTTTAATAGGGCTACTTTGCACTTCCATGACAGAGCCCATTGTCTCCAAGTGCTTCAGCAACTTCCTGGGGGGCAGTGGCATCTGCAGTTATTTCCCACACTCAGTGTGACGGCTCTTACCTCTGCCGAAAGATCCAGGTGACTTCTGCTCTCTCCAGCCAGGGGTGAAGGCTGCCTCCTGCATCGCGCAGCTGGGGCTGCAACTCCTTCCGCCTTGTCCACGTCCCAGATTTTAGAAGCTGCAACCCAACCTTATCCGACTTGAGAATTTAATTGAAGGGAAACCAAAGATGGCTTTAAGCACTCAGGAAAAAGTCAGGTAGAGTCTGTCTGCGCTGGGCGTTCAGTGCCAGGCTGCAGGGATCTGTCTGGCTTCGTGCTGCCTTTGGGCAACTGGGAGCTTGGGATCAGAGCATCAAACCAGGCATCTACACGTGGAGTTGCTCAAAGTGGCATGGAAAGATGACATGAGGAGAAAACGGGTCTACAGCTGTTGAAAGAAGCACCCCAGGAAGTTTTACAGCAACAAAGGGGACAAATTCTAGAGCAGCTAAGGTGTTTTTTTGGAGGGGCCTGGTACAACACCAAAAAATGGTATATAGTATTGAGAAAGAAGAGCCATCCTTGGTTAGGTGGTCCTCAGAACAGCACTGCCCAAGACACACATGGCTACTACCTTCCACGAGTGGCTATTGCCTCTTCTGAATTTGCTGCATGGAGCTGGATGGGCTTCCTGCCTCTGCTCCTTGGAGGGAGCTGGTTCTGCAGGGCCGCCGGCGGGACATTTGCAGGGCTCTGCCCCCAAAGCGCTGAGGTTGCTCGTTGGGGACGGGCTCCAAAAGCGACTAAGAGCAGCCACCACAACCTCGGACGGGCTGTGGGGCAGCCTGTGCAAGCACCTGCGTGGGGATGGTGCGGGCGCCCAAGCCCAAGCCAGTCAGACCCCAAAATCGGAGGGCGGAAAGAATAAATGGGATGAATAATATTATTGTTATCCGCTGGGAGAGAAGAAAAATCGGGCGAGGACTTTCTCTGAAAAGTGAGCTGGATGCTCAGGATGTCCGCGTTAAGCCTCTCCTGCATCTTCCCACAACCTCGTGCTGGAGAAGCAGGAGAAGACCCTGCGGCAGCATCCCCTGTGCAGCAGCACTCCCGGAGCCCTGTTTTGTGGACACGGGCATTTTGTGAGCGATTGCTTCTGACAGAGGTGTATATATGGAGCGCAAACAGACAGGATTTACAGCCGATGGCTTCCTGGCGCTGCCTTCCAGGAGCAGGAGCAGCAAGAGCGCCCAGCGCATGGAGAAAACAACTCAGACCTGTAAAAATATTTGCAAACGTGCCTGTTCTCCGAATCCTCCTGGGAGAACATGAACAGTGTGGTCGGAAGGAAACCTGCCCTGTTCTTCCTCGTTCAACCTACTGCAAACGTGTTGTTCGGCTCCCAAAGCGGTGCAGAACCTCCGTATCGCTCAGCTTCTCCTTGGTGGGACTCCAGAATAAGATATCTGTGGTTGGCCTGGCGGGTGATTGCCCTGCCAATGCTTTGTGAGAAGTCTGCTGGGGCTTTTGCTCCTGCTGGGCTTCCACAAAGCTCTTTTCTGTCATCAGTAATGCTGGCAGCACTGACCTCCGAGGTAGCTGCTAACAGGAGCTGGGTGAAGAAGGCAGAGCTGATAGATAAGTTACTTTGGCCCCTACTTCTTCTTCTTCAAAAAAAAATGCTATCAGAACGTGGTAAAAATAAGGAACACTTCAAGCAGACCAGATTTCCAGGGATTAGCCTCATCTGAGTCGGGAGCTGAGGGATCACTGCTGCGCAGATGAGTTTTGACTCTCTGGCCTTCTCTACAAAGCAGTGGCCAAATCCCAGGTCCTGGGCACTTCAGGGATGAGCAGAAAGGAAATATCCTACCTGGCAAGTTGTAGAGTTATCCCAGAGTAGAGTCCTGAAGGTGGGAAGGGCTGAGTCCCAAAGTCTCCTTGTTCCCCTATGAAGAAGCAGTTGTGTTGGATAATCATGTCCCATGTCCTCTTTCATCTCACGCTCTTGCTCATCTGCGAGGGCCTCCTACCTACTCATCACCAGCAACACTTGGGCCCCAAGTGCCCTCTGTTACCAAGCGGGTGCGTGTCCTTGCGCAAAGCCCCAGCTTGCCATCAAAGCCAGCTAGGAAGCCTTCAAGGCAGGAAAGAAGACAGTTATTTTGCTTTGGCTTTGGCCGATTTTCCCTTCTCCTCCTGCCAATCCATCTGCTAACGTTCAGTGGCTCCGAGGACATCCACCCACGGCAAGATGGTTCATTTGCTTTCAGCATGTTTATAATTAAGAGCTCGGGTTCCATGGTGATGTGTGCTGCAAGTCATTAGAATTAAAGCCATTAAATGAAGGAGGCACCATAGCTGCTCTTGCAGAACAACACAAAACACACCAGCGAAAAGGCGTGCCTGAGAAAGGAGCAGGGATAAGGCTGCCGTTCAAGACCCAGGATGCCCCTTTTTGTGGCTACAAACTTTCCCAGTGTGAATTTAGCTGTGGGAGCAGATTTACCACCCCAAGCCTGCACCAGCTTGAGCCCTTGGTTACCCTTGGTGCCCTTCAGATTGTAACCACCCCAGGAGCCGTTTCATGCATAAGCGGGACACAACAGCTACAAAGTGCGTTTTATGTCCACATCATTTAGAAAGGAGCAGTAGATAGCAATTAAAAGACATATTTTATTGTCTTTGGCCCCAACCTGATGAAATGCAGCATCAACGATGCAAAGAGAATCCAGGCCCATGAATTCACAGTTATGAGAAGTTTAAGCCTCAGGGACAGAGCCGAACTGTTTTCTTACCCTTGCTTTGCCAATTATGTCTTCAGACACCTCGGTGGTCTAAGGCAAGGAAGTGTCTGTACGCCCCAAAATCGGCTTGTCCGTGTCACCCTGGGCTGCTTTGAGGTATAAAGAAATACCAAGAGCCGCTAAGATCAGGGCTGGCTGCAAGATCAGAGCTGCCAGCCTGGCCCAGCCACCCCCAGTGGGATGGGGGCCAGGAACAGCATGTGAGTGCCCCAAAAGTCAGCGAGCGGCCAAGGCTTGCCTGGGCTCAGGGATGACAGGGCTTGAGCGGGAGAGAAGCACGAGCTAATCCTTCCACTAACCCATGGCAGGGGCTGAAAGAAAAGCCTGCAAATCTCTGACCTGTAAATCTCCGAAATGTCTGGCTGCTTTCTAAGTTCCTAAGAGTTTTCTTTTGCCTTGTGGCATGGTTGCCTCTGAAGGACGCATCCAAATGCAGTGGATGTAAAGTTTATTTATTACTAGATAAAGTAAAAAATCCATACCAACCACGGCAATAGAAAATAAAATACATTCCCATAAAAATATTGCTACTTTCTTCTGGATATGAGACCAGGCCAGTACTCTAAAATTACAAGAATTGGAGCTTGTTCTTGGAGCTTACAGGAATGTAATTTGCTACATTTTTTTTTTTAAATTTTTCCAGAGACATATTTTGGCCAAAAATGCAAAAACACCCCCCCAAACTTTTTATTGAGTGAAAGTAAAAGGGAATTGTTTGGAGAGCAGAAGAGCCTAGAGACAGCTGGAGCTCAAGGAGAAGAGACCACAACCTGAAACAGGAAAGTCTGGATCTCAGGCCCACAAAGCGCTTGAACCTCCCTATAAATTACCCAGACAAATGCTAGGACAAGTCCCAAGAAGAAATGATATTAGACGCCCCACCTTCCATACAAGTGTCTTCATAATTGCATCGTGCCAGAAGCCCACGGCTAGCAAATTAACTCCACTGCTGGGCAAGGGTGTTTAGACAAGATTTTCCTCTTCTTTTCCCTGAGGACCTGCTGCTGGAGCTGGGATTTGGGGCTGGATGGCCTGGTCTGATCCAATAGGATGGTTCTTAACGATCCCATTTAGTCTCGTAAACCGGGAAATATCTTCTATAGGCTGTTAGGGAGACGATGCCACGCAATGTTTCCGAGAGGACCCGAAGGCAAAGTGTAATGAAGACGCATCACTCAACCCGCTTGCTTTGCCAGGCACCCTCTGGGGCTTAGCCGTGCTGACCAGGTGTGGACTCAGCTGCTCTGCATGGACCTTCTGGGCAAAGGAGATGGTGACTATAGAGTGAGAAGCTATAGCCACTCTTGCACCTCCCCGAGACCTGAGAAGACATCGCATCACAGATGTTAGACTACATGATCTTAGCACAGGCCTGACCATCACTTTCCATGGTCTGTCAACCACAGGAAAGATGTGAATCCTCCAAAACCTACTCATCCTGGGGTAGCTTGACCAGCCAGACGTGCATGGAGTGCACGACGTTGGGCAGCCAAGAAAGCCCACCAAGACGCTGCCCCTTACAGTGGCCTTGTCGGTGGCGGGTTTGAGGTGAATGAGGCCACGTTTTTGGGGTGGTGGTTCCCCTGTCGTCCATGTGGAAGAGCTGGGTGGCAAAGGCTGCTGTGTTGCTGCCAAGAGGCCGTGCCGTTCAGCCTGGCTCATCTCTTAGCGAAGGCTGTTCTTCCAAAATGCCCAAGCCGCTGCCATCCTTGTGTAATGAATGATGGCTCGAAAGACCAAGCTCCATGCCTGGCCGCCCTAGGCAGCAGGGAACTCATTGCAAGGGTGGAAGATGTAGACGTGTAAAACAGCAGTTCCCTTTTACGCACAGCTAGTGCTTGTAGCCTGACTTCGTTATTTACGTGTGGGCTTGAGCTCTTTTCTAGCTCCTGGGCTCTCCAGGAGTCATCCAAAATCTCCTTGAGCAGGCTGACCTCGTGCTGATGCTGGGGGCACTGTCCATCCCGAATACTTCCTTGTCTCACACAAGTATCCAGCATTTCGGTATCATCTTTTTATATATTTTTTTTTTCCCATGTGCAATGCCACCTTCCTCCTGCACTGTTTGCTGGAGGCAGGAACAGAAGGGATTTATTGCTTCCCCCTTGAAACCGAAGGATTTCAGCTCAGCCCTTTGGTCGTGGCCCAGCTTAGAGCCATGGGTCTGGTTACCTATGTGCTGGATGTGCTCAGGTATTATATTAATGGTACTTCTGGCAGTAATTTAAGAGCGGCTTAGACACACGGACAGGGTGCTGGATCACCGTGGTTTGCTCATCCTGGAACATTCACACTTTTTGCCTCCGTTCTCACAGCGTTTCCAACTCCAGGGCCTTCTGCAGGAAAGAAGATGAGGAGGAAGTGCAGAGCTGCCACCACTGCTGATGCTGTGCCAGGGACTCCCTGGTGTGACAGCAGCTCCTACATGTGCATCCTCTATAATTCGGACATGCGGACCAGCCGCTGCCCCTCCAACACCCTCCAAGACCTTCGGGCAGGGAGGCAGCAGGACCATGCCAAAGGTATGCCATTAAGGAGGAATGCGGGTGCCGGCAGCGCTCCGGTATCCTCCGGAAGGAGCAAAATGCATAAATCACTCCTCCTGCTTGGCCTTGTTTGTACAGGATGTCTCCATTTAACCACGTGCTTCAGTGCTTGAAGTATCTAGAGATACTTTGCTAGGTGGTCAGATAGTTTCTCCAGCGGGTTAGGAGGAACAGGGTCTTCTTCTCCGACCTGCTGCCTGTTTTTCATGAAGCTTATGGAAAACCGAGCTGCATTTCCCCGGTGAATGTTCAAAGGTTTCAAATGTTGTTGAAAGCAGCCACTGTTCAAAAGAAAAAAAAAAAAAAATCACTCGAGCATTGTCTCCTTTGGAAACAGGGCTAAAAATACCACGTGCCTGGCTGACAGCCCCAGCAATGCCGCACATCTTTTGTGCAGTGTTAAGGCCCCTAAACCCACCCTTTTCTCCCATTTTTGGAGCAGTTAACTTTTCCAGCTCCGAAGTGAATGCCGAGCTAGCACCGAAAGGCTCGTCAACATGTTACTCCTCTACTTCCAGCTTTCCTTGTCCTGTCTCCCAGAACAATTTCTTCAGCGGCTGCATCCCGAACTGCTTAGCTAGCTGGCTGCCATCCGATTTAGTAGGTGAAACGTCTGGTTTAATTGCTAGCATTTGTCTCATGACATATGGTGCAGGCTGACGGCCGCGCTTTAAAGCAGACCAACTTGGCAGCCAAGCCACGGCCACTTCGACCACTTGCCTGCGTCTCTAACCGTTCTCATGCTTTAAGAAGGAAACTCAGACCTGGCTTGCTGGCATGGGGATTCCAGGACCTTCAGGGTAGGGCATTGAGCTCCGAACTGCATCTGATGCCATTGCCTGGGCTTCCCCCAGCTCTGTGCTCCGATAGACGCTGCAGAGTGTGGAAGTGGGGCAGCGTTTTGGGGGAAGAAACAAAGTCAGGCGATGTTCAGTGCGAAGTTTGGCCATGGGTTTTGCAAATGTGGATGAGGCAGCAGGGCGCGATGCTGCAACCAGCCTCCCCAGAGCGACGGCGGCACCCACGCGCCTTCCTTCTGTGTCGGGTGGTGCTGCCAGGGAAGGAATGGCATGGATGGAAGAGGCACCAGGAAGATGTCCGGGTGCAACAGTATCCATACCCCTTCCCAAACCAAGGGACTTTCTCCATGTCTGCGGCTAGGACGCCTGCAGGGACGGCCTCCTCCCGCTCGCCTGACTCACGCAGCCGCCCCGGGCTGGGTGCGGGCAGGGGAGGGAGAGATTTATTTCCTTTTCACACCTAGTGATGTCACCCTGGTAAAACCAGGAATGCGCTACCAGTCTGGCTGGCCTTGGAGGCAGGGCTGGGGCTGGAAGCGTGACTGAAAAAGGGGACGCTGCGGGTGAACAATCCGCTCGGGCTTTGGCTGCGGTCTAGTTGCAAAGCTCGGACTCGGTGAGTCTGTACCCAGGGTGCCAAGGCGGAGAAAGCCTTGCCGAGGTGTTAAAAAGACGTGTGAAGTGCGAAGAGTAGGCGCCACGTTTTGTTGTTTTCTCGCCCTTTCCTGCCCCCTCCCCTTGGGAGCATCCTCAGCATCCCTATGTTGTTGCTGGTCCTGCAAGAGTATTGAAAATCCTCAAAATTGCTGGGGAAAACCTTGCATGGCCCAACAGAGGTGTTTTTGTTTCCCCTCACGCCTTTCAAGCAAGTATGTTGGGGGCTCGGGAGTGAACCATGGGCCTGCCCAAGGGGCTCCTGCCTCTGCTTGCCCCCCGCACACCTTGCTAGTCCTCGCGGGCTGCCTGCGAGGGCTGTGGGAGCTGGGGAAAAGCTCGGCCAGGGCGGGGGGGCCGCAGCACGGGCGGCTGCTGCCCTCTCCTGGGTCTGGAGACGAGCGCAAGGCTGAAATCCGCCTCATTCAATTTTTGTTTTTCCTGATGCCGCTAATTCGCAGTGACGTGATACCCTGGAAGTCCCTGCTCTCCTGCGGCCGGCAGCGGTGGCAGGAGGGCTGCGAAGAGCCGGAGAATGATGTGGCCTCCCTGGGGGCACGTGCGTCGGTGATGCTGCGGGTGGCTAATGGCTTCAAAAGCCACTTAGTGGCTTATTATATTACTGCTGCCTCGTGAGGAGGTGGGGAAGTCATCAGACCCGCACCGGAGTTTGCCCGGCCCGCGCTTCCTTTTCAACGTGAGCTCAGGAGAAGGTGATTTCGGTGCTCGCCCTATCCCTGTTGGCCTGCCCAGGAGTGGGAGGTTTGGGATGGAGCGGTCTGCCTGGCTGGAGAAGGTTTGACCCTATGTGACCTGTGGCCATCATCCCGCCTGCAGCCGAACACACACCAAAACCTCTGGACCTGAAGACCAGGATGTGAATTCTACCTCCCGGCAGCAGGATTCAGGGACCTGGTCTTGTGCTTGGCGCTTCTTCCACTTTTCCCAACACAGGCATGCTCCAGCTGCATTTGCAAACTCGGTTTACTCCACAACCTCATAGCCTCACCAGGATTCCTGGACCATCCTGGGCCATCCAAGCCCCAGTGCCCAAAATCCAGGCATAAATGCGATTGCTTTTAAGATACGGAAGACATTTCCAGGTGCCTTCCCAGGGAATGCTACATGCCCTGGTGTCCAGGCGCCGAAAAATGAATGGCCACGAGGGGGTGCCAGGATGACGCGAATGGAGCTGGGTGTCCCCACACCCGTGGGTGAGGACACAGGCGAGGCACAGCCCTTGGGTGCCTGGTCCGCGGGGTTGTTTACCCACGAGCCCAAATCAGGGCTAGTTTTTTTCCCCACTGGAACTCACAGACACTGAAGTTGCCTTCAGATGTGGTTGCTCCAATGTGCCTAAAGGCCAAATTAACCCCCTTTTACTTAAAAACAACCCAATATATTTAGAGATAGAGAAGAGATACGTGAAGCATTAGCTGCCTGGTTGGCCGGGGAAAGCGGAAGACAAGCTGCAAGTGCAGGTATGAGGCCACGAAGATGGGCACCATGTGCACAGAGGTACTTTCTGCAAATACTCTTCTAGTCATGGATGTAAAACTCCATGATGGGCTATTATTTATGAAGTCTCTGCCTCACAAATATCTTGTTCCAGACTGTAGAGGACTCCTATATTTCTCTGCTCCTGTATAGAAGCTCTTGCAGACCTTTTCCTCTCTCTGTTGTTTTGGGAACATCTTCCAGGCCATCTACACATCCTTCTGAGATAGGGTGACCAGAAATGCACACGGTTATTGACGGATGCAGTAAATTATGGATGGATACAGTGCCTGGGTGATGTTCTCCCCTCCAAGCCCTCTCCGTCTCCAAATCCAACATGTGCCTCACAGGCTCAGCAAGCTTTGAACCAGCTAATAAAACCCCAAGCTCTTGCTCCAGGGCGGGAGCAGCCTGGAGTACATCGTAAAATTGCAAAGGGAGGAAAAATGGGGAAAACCATGTTTATTTGCCCTCAATACCATCTACCATTTTATTATCTGCTCGTTCAGCACCATGAGCTGTTGTTCAGCTTGTCTTGCTGATGGATCGAGGTTGCCGGAGGCATCAGGCGTTGTAGCGTGTCCTACCTCGCGTGGGGCAAATATGAGGCTCCGTGTGGGGCTGTAGCTTCTGGGGGCCCTGGGGACGGGCACTGCCTCTCTTTGGAGCTCAGGGCTTCCTTTTTGGATCCTTGCTGAGCCCTGCCTGGCACTGCGAAGGTGGCGATGCCGGCAGGAGCGCGTGCCTGCGGCCCACTCGGTTTCGAGCTAGGACTAGCAGGGGCCGCGGAGGGAGGCTGAGTCATGGCAGAGGCCTCCTCGCCTTGGCAGGGAGCGCGCCGAGCCCTGCGAATTGTGTTGACAAGGTGCCTGGAACATCGTCACGGGCTGTCAGGGCATGCGAGCTGCAGGCAGCGGCTTGGAAAATGAGGCAAGGGAGCCCTTCTTGCCTGGCGTCTACCTCCCTGGAGAACGTCGGGGATGCAGGAGGAGCCCAGGGGAAGATGCACTGAGGAACTGGGGGGGCTCTTGGGCGAGAGGGGCTAGGGTAGCGGGGAAGCCCTCAGCAGCACTGGCCATGGGTTTGTCAGATACGGTGGGGACGGGGAAGGACCCCTCACTATGGATGACGGGGCGACTCGCCTCAAAGCAGGCGGAGCTCCTCATCCCCGTCTGGGAGGACAACAGCTGGCAGCCACCGTTGGCCCTTGGCTCTTAGCAGCCGCCCAGCTGCTTGGCCACCCTAATCAGATTACTTGACTCAAACGCTTATCGCTTAACAGAGCCTCCTGCCCAGGAGAGTTTGTGGCTAAAGAGGTTTGCAAGCTTATCGTTTGGCCCTGCTTAGCGAGCAAAACGAAGGAATCGTGGCGTCCTCGGCGTTCACTCCTCCCAACAGCAGCCTCCATGGTCAGGATCTGTTGAAGAAACTGTCCAAGTGGGAATCCACGAGCTCTTCTGCTGCAAAGGGACTGTGAGACTCCTCTCAGGTGCCTTTTCGGACCAAGGGCCCACGTTCAGGCCTTGTGGTGAGAGGCCCGTCCACCTCCTGTGGCTCTTTGGGTCCATAAAGCTCCGGTAAAGCATCCGGAGCTCCTCATGCTCTTCATCAGAGGGCTGGGAACCACCTTGCAAATGCCCGATGTGTCTGCGACCCTCCGTGCTGGGCTCACGCGCCCCCCTCGTGCCTCCCGGTTTAGGTCCCGCCACTCTGGCGCCATCTGCTCACCGGTGGCCCATCCGGCTGACCCGCCGTCGGCGCTGCCGCTGGCCTTGCTTGCCCTTGCTCCCGTCCGGAGCGCTCGGACCCTGCCTGCTGCCCTCCTCCTGGAAAGGGGATTAATTTGGCTTTGCTGTCTGGAGCAAAGATTTTTGGCAAGAGGCAGTTTCTTTGCAGGGCCCCGGTCTTGGTCATAATGCGCAGGATGGTCTAGCGGTGCTGAGGAGCTGTCTCCATGCCGGGGGGATCCCATGGGCACGAGGGGAGGCTGACAGGGTGTACCCATGGACCATCCCCTTGCATGAACCCTCCCTTTGGGCGCCTCCAAGCTGTTGCCATCTCGCCTTGCGCCGGGACCTCGGGACGAGGTGACACAGGATGCTCATGGGGATGCTGCTATGCCAGAGCAGGACGAGGGTGAGGTCCCCCTCTCCCCTGGTTGCCAGAGGAGATGGGCACCCTCTTTTTGAAAGTTTTCTTCTCCTGAGCCCATACTTTGAGGCACCGGAGAGTCCTCCAAAAAATACCGAGCCACCAAAGAGGCTGGACCACGGGTGCGACGACAGACGCCGGGGACAGGACGTGCTGCCGACTGCGAGCGGCCGGGGATCCTGCTGCAGCCCCAGCTCTTGTCGCGTAGAGGAGGGCTCAGCCTGCAGCTCCTGCTAAACAAGCAGCTCTCGCAGCGCTCTTCACACATCTCCAGTTTCAGCTAAAAGCAGAACATTCACACACATTTTCCCCCTTTTTTTTTTGAAGGAAAAGGAAAAGCATGACATGTCTCAGCACAAGATAAAGCAGAACAGCTCAGCATGGCGAATAGCTGAGTGGCCTTGCAGGGTTTCCTGAAACGCAGCAGTGTGTCCAGCAAGGCATGTGCAGAATTGAAGAGACATTCCGCAGAAATGAAAGGGAAGGTCTTGGACCCAGTGCTCCAGCAGAGCAGCGCTGCAAGAGCTGGACTGACGGTTGAAGCAAGGGGCAGTCCTGAGGAGCACCATGCAGCAAGGAGCTGGTGTCACTCCACCGCCAGGTTCAGGAGCTGAGCTTGGTGGCTCTGCTGCTATCAGCAGGCAAACGGCTGCAAGAAAAGGCCCATCCAGGATGACACCCTGTGCTCTAGCTGTCCCTCCTGAGCAGGGAGGGTGGACTAGATGATCTCTAGAGGTCCCTTCCAACCGCAACCGTTCTGGGATTCTGTGATCCAGGTGAGCACACCACTTCCAGGGGGCTCTGGGAGGAGCTTTCGTCGTCAGGTGCCAACTCTTGAGAGGTCCGGCCCAGCAAGTCCACAGCACACCCCATCTTCACATCAACTTGCGCTCTGCTTGATGTCCTTGTCACAACTGGCCAACTCGGGGCCTCGTGGCCAGCGCTCTTGGGCTGCGAGATGTGCTCTGGGGCATGTCCGGGGAGGGCTGGCCAAGGCTTTTTCTTGCAGGACCGCGATGCCAAGCAGGGCTGTGAGGAGGAACCCATTGGAGTTAAGATCTTCTGCTCTGGGAAAGCACCAGGTTTTACCGGCATTCAGCCCCTTCCCTGTGAAAAAAATAAAAAATAAAAAGATAAAAATCAAGGAAAACCGCAAAGGAGAGCAATGTCCCAGCTCCTCGTTGCCCTTGGTGAGGAGGAAGCCAGGGCGGGCGCCAGGGCTCGGATTTCCAGGAGCTGAGTGAAAGGGACAGACGCTACCGCTTGTCCTGGCTGAGAAGCTCTCAGAGAGGGGGAGAAAAATGATATTGAATTGCAGGAGAGGAAATGACCTGCTCACGAGCGGATCCTCTCTCCAGCCCTTGCTTTGGCAAAGCCATGGCCATTCCAAGGGCAACAGGACGAAGGGTGGAAGGGGGGGGTTAACAGCTTGGACTCCACCATCCACGGGGTTGCTATTCTTATGAAGGATACAGGGGGCTGTACAGCCCCAGAGGCTCCCGAATTTCCAATCTAGGTTTCCCATGTGTTCAGAAAAGCCCAGGAGACTCACCCATTCCCTTTAACAGCAACCAGACCTCCTGCTGACACCCAGAGCAGGCCCCAGCCCTCCTTCCCTCCGGCCACCCGCCTTGCACAGCCCTTGCAATAGCGGGCGAGAAGACCCGACCCAGACCCCAAAGACGAGGCGGTGCGGGCAGGGGAGCGAACAGAAAGCAAGATCCTTTATTGTACACAGTACAGAACGCAGCGGCGCAGCCCCCTGCTCCGCTAAAGATCAGATCCCATCGCTCCTCCGATTAACCCCTCCGGCGCTGGCACCCTGCTGCACGGAGCCAAGGCCCCGGCGCCCTCCCCAAGGAGCAGCTCCCGCCTGCATCGGCCTCCCAAGGGCTGCTGCGGAGCCGGAGAGAGCAACTGAGTCAACCAAGGGTTAATCTTCATAGTTTCAAAGAAAAAAAAAAAATCAAAAACAGAACAACAACAAAAAAAACCCAAAACGAACAAAAAACCCCAAACGTAGCTAACTAAGGAGGAGAAAAAATTCCTATACAGCATTTACAACAAAAACATGTAGCCTTTTTTTGAGGGGGGGGATGCAGATATGTATATATGAGTGGGAGGAGTGTTGGGGAGCACGAGGGGTGGGAAGCGGGATGAGGGGCCATCCAGCGCTCCCGCCCTGGCTCTCACGGACATGCTGGGCGAGGAGGGAAACGAAGTGGAGCTGATGGGTGCCCAAGCCCCCCACAAGCAGTGAAATGGAGCGGACCGGATACTTCGTGCCGGCGAGGCCGGGAAAAATGTGGGGACGGGGGTGGGAAAACTAGAGCGGGTGCCCTCCATGCCCCTGGGCTCTGGGTGCACTGCTCGCCCCCCGCCAAGGACCCCGTGGTCTGGCTGCAAAAAAAAAAACAACTTTTCCTTAAAAAAAAAAAAAAAAAAAAAAAAAAAAAAAAAAAAACAAAAAACTACAAAAAATATCACTTTTAAACTTTTTCCTAAAACATCCAAAAAAAAGGGAAGAAGAGGGGAAAGAATGGAGATAACTGTCCCTGTCACCTCCATTGACACTAAATTCATCTTGGGCAGCTGCAGGAGAGAAACTCCGTGGAGGACGTGGGGCAGCCGGAGAAACCGCGATGGGGGACCAGGATACTTAATGGGGACGCGCTGTAGGAAGCAGCTGGGGAGGTCCCCGCACGCCGCGTCCCCAACTTTCCATCCCTCAACCCCCCCCCACAGCATCTGTGCAAATCGAAGCCCTTTCCAAAGCCCGAGGCAGCTACGCAGGTCGGGAGCAGCATGAAGAAGATTGTCGTGACGGCCTGGCACGGAGGAACCGATCGCCGCCTGTATCAGAGACCCCCACCAGCTACCCCCAAAACCAGCATCGCGGTGGTGCTTGGCGGAAGGCGTCAGCCACGGGCAGTCCTACGTGCTAGCCCTTGGACGGGGAGGAGGCCGGGAAGTCAACGGTGACGTGCACCAGCTTTTAAATCCCTCCACTCATGCTCTGCACGCGCTTCCTTTGAGTTTCTTTTGATAGGAACGGCAACAAAAAAAAAGAAAGAAAAAAAAAAACCATAATTCTTTATAAAACCGTGGCCCTTGCTTGCCCAGGCGGGATTTTGCTAGCGCTGGAGGCTCCGGCAGCTGGATGGGCAAGTCAGTAGGCGAAGCCCTCTGCGTAGGGCAGCCCGCCGCAGTGATCCAGCTCCAGGAGGTACGCAGGGCTGTCCTCGAAGTGCGTCAGCGGCAAGGTGTCGTCTTCGGCCACGGGGCAGTCGGGCTCCGCTTTGAGGAAGGGGCGCTGATTGTCAGGGTAGGCCATGGAGAAGAGGGCGTCGGGGTCGCAGACGAACTTGTAGACGTACCGCTCACCGGCCACCTGAAAGCACAGCGCGGTGTGAGAGGGGAGCGGCTCGTCCCCCCTCAAAAAGGACACTCTAATGGGCGCTTGGGAGGAAGTAGCTCGGCTAAGGGCAGATGGGGGCGTTCAAGTCCATGGTGGGACTTGGTTGGGTTGGCCAACCAATGTCGCCTCCCAAGAACATCGTTGTTTCCAAGGACTTTGAGGAAAAAAAGAGATTTAGGAAATCAAGAACCGAAACGACCCTCCATGACAGGACTTGGTTGGGTTGGCCAACCAACATCACCTCCCACGAGCACTGCTGTTTGCAAAGGCTTTAAGAAAAAGATTTGAGAAGTCAAGAAGAAACCAAAGAAGTGCCCCTAAGCTCCACCCAGACGCAGCTAAGCCAGCCCTCCTCTCCCTCCCACCTCGGTACCATGGGGCAGGAAGCACGGTCACCTTCTGCATGATGCCCTTCTCGTAGTAGTAGCGCAGAGACCGGCTGAGCTTATCGTAGTTCATGGCGGGCCGGTTCTTCTGGATTCCCCAGCGGCGTGCTACCTGCGGAGGGAACAGAAAAAACCAGGAAAGCTCAAGCTGTCCCTTGGACATGGGTCCTCCATAAATAAAAATCAGAGCTGCAGAAAAGCTGATTGCAGACTGGAAATGTGTGACAGCGGCTCTTTTTTAGTGTCTGGACCAACCAGCAGCTCTTTCGTGGCAGGGGTGGGGGGGAAAAAAAAAAAAAAAAAAAAAAAAAAAATCAGGAGATATCCATATGCTCCCTACATACGGCCACCTCTTTCCTGCAAAATTCCCAATGCAGTGTGCTACTACCTACCCAGAGAGAGACTCAGGAGGTTTCTACAAGGTAACTGTAGTAAAACCCAGCCCCATGGGTGAAAGGTCCCAAAGTTGGGTGACCAGTCGCAGAGCGGAAGACCTGGTCTGGAGGATCTCCTAGGGCAGCTGGATTTTGCATGCTATGTGTTCCACCTTGCACAGCAAAGAAACTGCACAGAATTGGACAGAGCTCCTCAGCTCCCTAACAGAGAGATGAACATGAATTTGGAGCCGTCCTGGGGCTCCCTGCACCAGGACCCTACAAGACGGGCATAATGTGGCCAGGCACACGTTGTCCTTCTGGAGCCTGGTTGCATGGGCACAGCAGAAGGTGCCCTTCCCTGGGGCAACACGGCTGTGCTCAGCACCCGCACAGCCCCTCGGAAATGTGGTCCTCTCCCAAAGGCAAGGAACGCCCTTGTCGCTGCAGAGCGGCCCCGGCGCCGAGCGGAGCCTGCCGCGATGCGGCCCGCGCTCAACGGGAGACCTCATCGAAAGAGGTTTGATGAGGGGAGCCTGCCAAAAAAGCTGCTTCCCAAACCCGCAATTTCAATGCACGACAAGAGATATTATGGGCAATTACCCACACGGCGCAGCCTCAGCGCTACAGCTGGCTTCAATCCCTCCTTCCTCCGTGGCACCCTACGAGACGCCATGGGGCTGCCAGGGTGGCACCTACGCGCTCTGCTGCAAGCCCAGCACGAAACCACCCGCGAATCCAACGGCGGGCAGCGACACGGCTAGAAACCCTGAGAAGCTGCTTTCGGAGGGAGCCAGCGCGCCCTGTAGCTCACGGGGGACCCAAGCCATGGCACCAATGCCCAGTTTTCCGAGCCTGGGCTCGGACCAGCTGCTCCGGGAGGAGAGGAAAGATGAGAGTTGCGTTGCCGCAGCTGCGTCGGGTGCAGCTGGGCTGGCAGCAGGTCCAGCACCACCCCAGGGCCTCCCCAGAAGCGCCACCACGCACCTCCTCGGGCTCGATGAGCTTGAACTCCATGCCGCGGCCCGTCCAGGCGATGAAGTGCGCGTTGGCAGGGTCGTCCAGGAGCGTGACGAGGAACTGCCAGAGCTGCAGCGAGCCGCGCCGCTGGTACGGGGGGCCCTCGCGGTACAGGGTGGCCTCCTGCTTCACCTTGCCTGCCGGCGGCAAGACGGGCGCGCTCGGGGCTCGACGCGGAGCCCGCGGCGGGCGCCCTCGGC